>JAWWES010024345.1:0-30463 GCA_035583135.1 Lophotriccus pileatus | reverse complement strand
CCCTTGCCTGGCGATGAGGTCTTGAGCCTGAAGGAAAAGGAAACATGAGACTCTCCCTCTTTCTTCCATAGCCATACCTGAGCAGCGAGACCCCATTATTTAAGCTCCAGCCTCCAGTGGCATAAAAGGCCCCCAAATCAGTCTTATCCTCTCCCTCTGCAGCTGCTCTCATCCACTGGACACAGTGGGGAGCTGCAGTGCCTGTCCTGCAGCAGAAAGGAACACGGCACCCGTGCCAACTGCAGACAGGGGATTGCAGCCACAGTCACCCGACTGCGAAGCAGCAGTGCCAGGACAGGCAGAGCTCTGTCAGTTGCCAGTTTCTTCAGCACTATGAATCGTGAGGGAGTCGTTTTTAGCCAGGTACCACCCCTTTGCAATATTTCTACAAGTGTGCAGAAAGGAACTTTGGCTTCCTGTGAAGCAGCTGGCAAAGAGAAACAAGTCCAGCCCAAAGCAAATCGGTGTTTGCAGGAGCTGCAGAGGGGCAATAAGCTCCTCAATTTCTTTCACATACCAAGAAACAGGCAAGGATTTGGCATACAATTAGGGCTGGAGTCTGTGAAAGCAAGATCCTAAACTGACCCAGGGCAAGAGAGCTCCAGCAGATGCTGGTGTATTCCAGGGACATTTTTAGAAGTGGACCTTGGTGGAAGTAGTTCAAGCTGGTGGGAATGGCATTTTATCTCCTGGGAGGCAGAAGATGGGAGGGATTCCAAAGACAGTGGTGTCGGAGGGTATTTGCACCTTACCATGGAAGGGCTTTCCTTAAAGTAAGGAGGCTCTCCTTCCAGCATCTCTACCACCACGATGCCAAGGGACCAGATGTCCACCTTGGGGCCGTAGGGTTGGCTTCTCACAACTTCAGGGGCCATCCAGTAAACAGTGCCGACCATCGAGCTCCGTTTCCTGTGCTCAGGGGTGAGCTGAGCACAGAGGCCAAAATCAGCTGAGGAGAAAGACAAACACTGTTCAAACAAGCTTCACTTGGGAATCCAAGGAAAAGAAAGGCCCCTTCTAAGTCAGAGAATGCGGTGCTGAATCTATCTGTTCCCTCTGGAAGGGACACACACATGCCAAAGCCACTCTTAACACTCTGTTCCTCCCTAGACCTCTCTGCCCCTTGCAGCTGTGCTCTTAGGCTGCAGGAGTGGTCCATGTGCTCTCCCAAGCAGTACTGTTGGGCAAGTGGCAGTCACTCCACAGCAGCCCCACACCGCAGGCCCCAAACACTGAGCCCAACCAAGAACACCCACCCAACTTCACTGCTCCGTCCAGGCCCAGAAGAATGTTGTCACTTTTGATGTCTCTGTGGATGACCTGGTTGGAATGAAGAAAAGCCAGTCCCTGCAGGCACTGAGAGAGAAAGAACAAACAGGAGGGTAAAACTTAGCCATCTGATTTCAGCCCAAAAGAAAGGAAACCTCTCTAAAAGTTTGTCCCATTTCTTGGGGAATAGTGAGCGAGGACAGGGCACGGTGCTGTCAAGTGGAAGAGCTTGCTGCTCTAACACTAGGAGAGCACTGTCTTCCTAAGTGAAGGCGTATTAGCTTTGAAAGAGAATCATCCCTTGTTGCTCTAGTGCCCTGCAAAGCTGCCAGAATGACTGCTGCTGCATGGCTTGTGCTCTCTCCCCCAGAGGACAAAGGAGGCTTTGCCAACAAATGGCATGAAGTGGGTCGCTTTTGGGTGGGAGGCTGCGGGATCAAGATTTTCTTGCTGGCCTTGACAGTAGCTTTGGCAGTATCACATTTGCTTCTTCAGAAGCAAACACCGTCTTGGGGGCAATGCTATCCTTTGAAGCTGAGGAGTGGCAGAAATGAGGCTTGATTTTATTTTCTTTGCCATTCCTTCCAACTTCTGCCACCAGCACCTTTGCTTTTACAGGCAAGCAATGCAATACAGACAGGCTCCAGGAAAAATGTTTAGAGAGGCCAAGTGGGCAACAGTAAATAAATTTAGAGAAACACAGAGAGAGAGGGTACAGCCACGGTAGATAAGACGATCATAGGAACAGGGACACTGGCAGGCAGTTTGCTTGAGAGGCTCTTTCTCTTCCATATCATAACAGCAACACAGGAACAAAGCTCTGAAGATGAAATCTGCCCTGTTGACACCACCTCTTTACCAGGACAATCCATTCCAAGCCATCCCAAACACAAGTGGGATCCGTTACCTCCCGACAGACAGCTGCTATCTGTCCTACGGCCATCCATGTCTCGCTAATCAGATCAGTCAAAGAGCCTCCGTCCATGTGCTCCATCACCAGCCAGAGCTCCTGACTGACAAGGTAGCTGGAAGAAGAAAACAACAGCGTGGAGAAGAATGTGCAGAGCTCAGTTGCATTATGGAAATGCCTACTCTCCTGGGTTGTGTTTCCACGTCACTTGTACCTGAAGACAGACTAAAAGGAAGAGACATTCTGCCTGGGCTGTACAGGGTTTGGAATCTCAATGAAAAAAGGAGCTGGCTAAGGTGGCAAGCAAGGGCAAAAAGCGGTTTAGTAACAGGAAAGATGAACTTGCAACTGGGACACATCCCATCAGCTGTTTCCTCCTCTTAACCCATCCATTCCACCATTCACTCCAGCCGCAAGGAGACACAATTTTCACAGCTTTTCCCAGGCAAGGCAGGTGTGCAGCACTGAGAATTTGGTCAACCCTCTGGAAAACCTTGCCTAAAGTACTCTCACTAAGAGAAAGAAGCATTTGAAGACTGGCAAATTAGGTGTGTCTGCACCGAGTCTTTTGGCTGGCAAAGCAATGGAAAATTGTAGCAGCAGCCCAAGGAGAATCCTTTCTGTGACAATTTATCAGCACTTAGCATAAGACAGTTGAAAAACATCCAAGCACAAAATCAAATGGAGGGAGAGAAGGTAGAGGCTGTTGATTTAGCAAGAGATCCAGGTTTTGGAAAACAGTCTTCAAACTATATCTGCCAGGAAGCCCTAATGCAGAACAAATGCAATCTTCTCCTATACATGGTATGGAAGTAAATTATTCACAAAAAAAAAAGATCCATTTTCTGCCAGGGAGTAAAGGGCTTTCTAACCTTTGCCTTGCAAGTATGTAAATGAACATTCACATGATAATACCAGGAGTGCTTACCTGTCTAAATAGGTCACGATATTGGGGTGGTTCTTATCCCTCAGGACCAGGATTTCTTTCAGGAGTTCCTGGTTGCTCTGTTGGTGGAGATTGACTTGCTTGATGGCCACCTAAAATGACGTTGAAAACCATGACCTTGAGAAGTCTCTTGCAGGAGACCACCCCGAGCAGGAAGTGCGCGGTTTTGGACTGACACAGCCAAGCTGTGCCCAACGGCCTCGTGGTTCGCTTTCTCCGCTGGCTGGGGTGCCAGTTACAGGGCCCAGGGCCATAGGTGTGTTGCCTTGTCATCTTCTCAATTACCCAGCCAAACAAGTATATTACTGATAAAATGCCATCCAAACAGGAACTCCAAGGTGACTCCAACAGAAATACAATTCTAGCACTTCGTATTTTCTTGCATTTGGATATTGGAACCCTAAAGAACATTCTTTAACGTGGTTTGGATCTGCCATTGGATATACCCTAGGTAATAAGCAGGGCTTAGGGCTTTTAGACACGTTGTAGACCTCTCTCTAGGCACAGCTCCCAAGCGCAGCACTGCTGGTGGATAAGGAGCTACCATGAAGATTCTGATGTATTTGCTGACAGCCAGAAATGAGAACTCAGGCAAGTGGGGCTAGAGCCCCAGAGAGCAGGGGGACTCTCTAAGACACTACCGTGTCTGCTTGTTACAAAGAGCATCTCTGTAATGGGCTGTCATCAAACCAGGATGGCACTGCTCAGGAGAGATCTTTGCTCTTGGGAGAGGTCTTCCACTGGTCAGTGTGTGTGTCAACAAGCTTCACTAGAAATGAAACCCAAAACTGCCTTGCAAAAGTGATCTCTCCTTCACTAGCTTTTGCATTAGGTTTTCAAGATGAAAGCCGTGGTGAAAAAAAAAGCTAAATCTTCTCTGTGTCTGAACCTGGGACGGAGAGAAATTGGGGCTGAAGGACGGCAGTCGCCAGCAGCCAGTCAATGCCCATTTCTCAGGTAAGGCCACGCTACCATGTCCTTGTGTGAAAGATAACACTGCCCACCTGGCACTCTGTCAGGTAGTGAAGAAGGACAAAGTCTGCCCAAAATGCTTTTTGCAGGCTGCCTCTAGCCTGGGCTTCAGGGGAACAGCCTTGGCAGCCAAGTGCGGCGACCCAGAGCTCCAGCCACAGCTCACACCTCAGAGGAGAGCACTCCAGAGCTGCAAAATCTGTGGGCTTGTTGGCACTTACTTCTCGTCCCGTGACAGCATTGAATGCTCTATACACGGTTCCGAACCCCCTAGAAACAGAAGAGTGGCGAAGAAATTCTGATCAGCACGGAGATGTGGGACACTCTAAGCCCCGTGTCTGAGCACGCTGGGAGCTTGTCTGACTTCATGCTTGAATGTGGCCTCAGCAAAATACCTGGCCCCTGGTTTGTTGAAGGAAGTGTGGATGCACTCACCCTTGGCCAATGTTTTCCCATCCCGTGTATTTCTTCAGTGGATCTCCCACACTCACAATGCTCCCTGAAAGAAAGCAAATGCAACATGCTCACTTGAAAGCAGAGATAGCAGCTTCCAGCAGATCCAAAAGGCAGCCCCTCTGGCTGCAGCTCTGAGCCCTTTGTGGTCAGCTGGATCACAACTACACCACCAGCAGCACCACCAGAAAGCCCAAGAAGGAGCACTGAAAAGCCTGTGAAGAAGCAACAGCCAGGCTGAGCCCAGCTAAGAGCTGTTGCCCCATTCAAGGCAGAAGGTTCTTGTCTTTGAGAACAGACACACGGAGGAGTAGATCCATCCACTTTTCGGCCCTTGATGATACACCCAGAGTTAACTGGGCTAAAAGCTGTTTCCCTAAGGCCTGATCTGTGCAGGGCTTGAAGGTGGCTTGAGGCCAGCTCTTATTCCGAGTATTGACTGGCTGGGAATTAGCCATGACAAAGTGCCCTGAACCTGTGGAATATCCAGAGGACGGGCTGGAGGCTTGCTGGTGACAAGTGCCTGCAAGGCACTTGTACTACCTGATCATGCCACAGAGATGTGTCTCTTTGATATATCTTTAGAGGCACAAAACTAAGAAATAAAATAGGGATAGTTATCAAAGGATTTTTTTTTTTTTCTTTTGGGACACACTGAAAATGCTTCTTCCTTCCTCTCTTATTTGTGCTGTCACTTGAAGTTTTTCCAAAGGAGTTCTCGCTGGCAAAATGTCTAATTCTTATAAAACCAAACAGTAGAAATTATGCTAGCAGTCAGAAGAGTCAAAAATGACACCAATAAGATATCAAGCCCAAAAGCAAGCGATTTCAGTGAAATATTTTGTCTCTGATGACGGGTGAGAAGTCAGGAGTCTAAAGAGAATTTAGGAAGCCAAATATTGTGCTCCAGTTGCCACGAGCAGACAGGAGTTCCCTAGGTCATTCACTAGGTCAGAGCCTTTTGCTCCTCTGGGAACAATCACTGCTTTTGCCTTTAGTGTCGGAGGAAGCTCCGGCAAAGCCAAGGCAGTCGCAGCTGCCCTCAGAGGCAGGAGGAACACCCCGAGTGCTCTCTCAAGTGCTGCCTCCAAGCACAGCAGCACATCCTGTAGAGAGACAGAAATGCCTCTGTGGCACTCAAGTGAGGAGGACCACGTGGCACAGCTCATGCTGAGACATGCAGACAAGACACTGCTCCAGCAGACAAGAAATACACCAGACGTACTCAGCAGCTTCAGGGACTCCTCCTCTCTCAGCTCTCGCAGCTGCTCTGCGACCAGGCGTGAGCTGGACTAAGTGCTGGTGCTCGAGCTGTCAGGCTGGGGAGTGGAAGCTGCATTACAGGGGGCTGCTGCAGCAGCAGGCTGGCTGGCAGGGTCGCATCTGTAGATCTGGGACAAGCAATTGGTTTGTGTCAGAAGGGTGGCTGGCAGAGATGCCCCAGAGATCACATTTCCAATGAAAGCCTTCACAAAGATGCCACCTCCAGAGCTCTTAAACAGATTAATTAAACATTTTCACAGATTTTCTGAGAAATGATTGCAACAACGATCGCTCCACTTCATCCCAACCAGTCCCTTCGCAGTCCAAGGATTGGAGACACACTTGCAGCTCCCTGTTGCAATATTCTATCTTCTCCCATTGTCTCCTCTATTCCTTCACAATCTTAGGCAGGTGTTCAGCCTCCAGCACCTTCTGCCTTGGCAGTTCCTATGCCTCACTCAGATCTTGCTCAGCTTTGGGACCCATCACCTGCTAGGACTTGCCTGCAGTGGTCTTTCCCTCCTCAGTCCCAAAATCTACCTTGCAAGCCCTTGTGACTGCCCTCCCCTCTGTCACTGGGCTACTCAGGCCTATTTGCCCATTGTCTCATACCTCTCTCACCTCCTGCCTGCGCTGCCCTTGCTGCTGCCGGGTTTGGAGCAGCTCCACCTGGGTCTGGCACAGCTTCTCCAAGAGAGCGGTCTTCTCACGTGCCTTTTCTTGCAGGACCTGCACAGAAAGGTGGAGGAGATGGCTTTCAACTTGCCACACAACACTGGTGTGAGGTTGCGAGCTGAGATGTCCCCTCTTCCGCCTCCAGTCCAAGAGAGCAAAGCAGTTGGAGACTACAGCTTGTCAATGTCAGCCATAGCAGAGACTATGAGGAGAGGGAAAGAACAGCTTGAAAGTTCACCCTGTCATGGCTGAGGACGGGAGGCACAGTGGATATGGACAACTTGTTCTCAAATCTAGCTGGGTCACCATGTGCATTTAAATAAACACCTCAGAAAACAAGGCTCACAGTCAAAGGCCAGCAGAAGTCCATGGGGATGATTGCTGGCCATGCGGCCAGAGGACTAGCCCTGCTGTCCAGGGTGGCAGCTGAGAGTCAGTGGAGCAGTAAGTCTCCTTCAGCCCAGCTGCGACGGAGAGCACAGCAGGATGGCAGCCAGAGGGATTACCCCCACCAGCCTGCTGCTCTGCAGTGGAAAGGCAAGAAGGGCAGAGACCACCTGTTGCATGACTGCAGTGCCTACTGCTGCTTCACTCACCTGGTTTTGTAGAGCCTCCCTGTGCTGAAGCAGCAGATGGATTTCCACTTGCAATCTTTCCAGATCTTCCTGTCGCCTCCTCTCCATTGCCATCATCTTGCTCTGAGCTTCCTGCAGCTCTGCTTCCAGCTTTTTCTTGATGTTCTGGAAACACAAATGGAGAGAAAGTTCCAGGACTTGCCATCACGCTTGTGTTTTCCCTCAGGCAATGTCAACATCCCATTCATTCAGCCACTTGGTTCTGCTCCTCCTCCCAGCTCTGCTTCCAGCCTAAGCCTTCCTTCCTGGTGCTCATCTCTGGAGCCTGCAGGGCTCTGTGCTTGCAGGGCCTGCAGTGGTCCTTCCCTCCTCAGTCCCAAGGTCTACCTTGCAGGCCCTTGTTACTGCCCTCCCCTCTGTCACTGGGCTAGTCAGGCTTACCTGCCCATGGTCTCGCTCCTCTTTCACCTGCTGCCTGAGCTGCCCCCGCTGCTGTCGGGTTTGGAGCAGCTCTACCTGGGTTTGGCAGAGCCTTTCCAGCAGTGCAGTCCTCTCACGCTCGACTTCTTGCAGGACCTGCACAGAAAGGAAGACAAGACGGCTTTAAACGTCTCACGCAACGTTGGTGGGGCAAGACTGAAAGCCTGATAAGCTCCTGCATTCCCCAAGGACTGTGCTGTTGTTCTCCTGGGTCATCCTCTGCCCATGGGGAGGCACAGAATCCCATGGTTGTTAAAGCATTGCTTCTGTTTACAAAGGGGCATTTAAGAGACAGTTTGACCCAGACAGGTGGTGACCAGAGAAGCACTAAAAATAGGGAGCCAAGAAGACTGGCTCTGGCTCCTACCTTTTCTTGCTCAGCTTTCACGGTGGCAACTTCCTGCATCATCTGACAGAGCGTTCTCTCATGCTCCCTTTCTAGCTGTGCCATGAGGTTTTCCTGTTGCTTCAGCAGCTCCTGCATCTGCAAACGCTGGCCTTCCAGCTCACTTGCCTGATGAGGGGAGGAAGACACTTGCACGTGAAGCCTCAGCCAAGTTCCTCAAATAAAGAAAGGGAAGCTTCATGGCTCCCACAACCCCCAACCTGGAGAGCACCCAGCAGAGCCTTTGTGCCCTCCAGAAATCCTGTCTGAGCGAGGAACTGCAAAGGAGGGTCAGCAGGGGGAAGAAATGGAGATGTCCCCCTTTGCTGCCCTGCTCTGGGCAGTGACCACCAGCCCTCTGGGGAACTTGTCTTATGCTCCTCACTCAATCTGTGGCTGCATTTACTCTCCCAGCACAGCCCTGTGGGTCTCCAAGCGATGTCAAGTACGAGCCCTTGGCTCGCTGGCCTTGCCCAGCACGTCTGACTTATGGCAGACGAGCGCTGCCCTTTCATGCTGTTATTCTGCTCTGGGCAACCACAAAGCTTGCCTGAAAAATTCAGAGGCGTATTGTTTCCTACCAGGTTTTGCAGGAGCTTTCTTTTCTCCTCCTCATGAGCACGTTCCCAAAGCCTGAGCATATGGCTGCACTGCTCTTCTGTCCACTGCAGCTGCTGGGCCACGTCTTCCTGTTCCCGCTGGATGAGGGATCTCTGTGCTTCCAGGTCCCGCCGGAGGCACTTCACGTCCCCTGCAAACATGACAAAGGGCAAGATTCAGAGTCTACACAGGTGGTTGATTTTACTGACCTTAACCCCTTTGGGTTTTGGCCTAGGAGAGACGTGCCCCCAGCTCCTTTGCTCCCCAGGGGCCCAGCAGAAAGAGCTGGTTTCATAGCAACTTCTCCGGGCAGGGCGATCTCCAGAAACAAAGCGCATGAGGCTCTCACCTTGTATCACCTCCTTGGCTGTGTCATTGTGTGGACTTGGAGTTCCAGGTGACTCCTGACCATCTCCAGCTGAGAAACGTGCTGCTGAGCCTCCAACAGGCTGCACTCCACGCTCTCCTTCACAGACCTACAAAGTGCGAAGATGAAGAGAATCACTGTCTTGCTCCTGAAACCCACCCTGGGAGATTTTCCAGTCAGATATGGCTCAAGGTCCTGCAGTTTAACCCCCTGGAAGGTAACAGAAAAACTTGCTACCTTTATCTGGTTTCTCAATAAGCACTGCCGAATGACCTGGCACTCTTTGAAAAGGAAGAGGGATCATCCAAAGGACTGGACAGTTTAGGGAGGTATGTGGACATGAAGACCTTTCCCTGCTGCTGTAACTGACTTTGGGTCCTGCACATGCTTCACAAGAGTTAGCTCAGAAGGCCCTCAAGATTTTCAGCGTGACCCTCGAGCTTCAACCTGAACAGCAGTGACCTGCTCACAACGTTCGCACGTAAGGGCCTTGAATTCTGAAGATCCCGTGTCAAAGTACTTGGCAAGGAAAAATTGCTGTTCAGAAGCACAGAAGAAGAAATCCAAAGCAGAGGGAATTTCAGGGTTCAGTGAGCATCTGCATGGTTTCCCTACTCCTCAATTCAGAGCCAAGGTGGCTTCCTTGGGACTTGGCCCAGGAATGTGCCAGGGCTGACAAATGGGAGCCCAAGGCTCAGGAGAGCTCTGCCAGCTTTAGCTTTTTATTTGGACAATGTAAGTCCAAAAACTAACACTGAAATCACATTCTACTTTTCTTTTTTCTCCAGACTCTTCCATTGTCCATGGAAGGTGAAAAGCATCTGCAGAGCACACGGCATGCAATCAGTGCTGCTGGAATGCTTAGCACCTTCACAACTGCAGACCTTCAATCCTGTCCCTGCCAGCAGGAGGGAGGTCTCCTCCCTGCCTTTACCTGGCCTCTGCCAGCTGCTCTGAAAGGCCTTGTAGGTCGTGCTGCATGGCTGCCACTCGGGCCTCTAGGGCAGCCCTCTCCTGCACCAGCAACTCCTTGTCTCTGGTGACCTGGGCCAGGGCGTGCCCTTGGCAGGAGAACTCCTGGAGCAGCTGCTCCAGACCCCTCCTAGCTGAGTCGGGCTGGTGGCAAATCTGAAAGGGGGACAAATTACAGTCAGAGTCCTTCCTTGGGAGCTCTGTGCAGAGCCAGACACTGCCACTTGGGACTCTGTGGGCTCAAAGTTCAAGAGCATCTGCTGCATGGCCCACTCTGGGAAATGGTCAGATTGGTTGAGTGTTGCTTTAGGACGGTGAAGAACTGCCTGCTGAGGCTGGTGGAGAGAAACAGGATCTGGGCCTCCTGCTTATCTTGCACCTGGCTGCAGCAAGGCCTGAGAACTCAGGCATGTCTGGGGTGAAGCAGAGGTCTCACGCACCGCTGTTGCTTCAGTGAGGCACAGAAGAGCCCCACGCCTCTGTAGCAGCCAATAGACACGCTCCCTTCCCTGTGGAAAAGAAAACTGGTTAAAAGCCAGGGTCACTAAGGAGACCAGGAGGTGTGCAAAGACCCTGGGAGGAAGGTCAGAGAGCCTCTGCTGCCACCTCAGTGCCTGGAGGAAGAGCAATTGATTCTTCCTCCTTTGTCAACTAGCAGTTCTGAGCAAAAGGAACAGAAACATCCCTGCCTGCTCAGGATCAGTCAAGGGACTGTGTCTGTCCTCCTCTACCAAAGACACCCCTTGAGGTGAGCTTTGCAACTCCAATTGCATTGGAGTGTACCCAGGACTATAAATATTTTACCTGTCTATTTGTTAATGTATCTATGTACCTATGTATCTATCTATCCGTCTATTAATTTATCTATCTATCTAATTATTAGACCTCCCTTGCTACACCTTCTGTTGTGACACACCCCAATGTTTCGGGAGTTTGTCTGTTTATCACCGGCAATCCTGAACTTGCTTTCCTGTTGCTTCAATAAAGCTAGTTAGAAAGTGACCATACCTTCTCCAGTGCCTGGCTGAGGTCAGTTTTCTCTTCTTTCAGCAGATCCTTCTGGAACTGCGATTCCTTCACTGCCGAGTTCCGATTTGAGAAGGAGGGTTTTCTCTCAGCTACAGTGACTTCCAACAGACTTCTAGTTCCACTTAAGGAATGCTGCAGTGCCCTGACTAGAGCTGTGTCACTCTTTGTCCTTGATGCAGGTGAAAGACTCGTCCTCCTTATCCATTGGATACGAGACTTCCCCACAGTCTTCTTTGGCTGAGACATACTTTCTAAGTCCAGATTCCCACAATTCCTCTTGCCTTCAGCAGGGAAAAAATGAAAGAGCCTGCAAGCTATCTGGGGAGGAGATGTGTAGGACTTTGCAGTCCTGTAATCCCAGGATCACAGGGTGATTCAGGCCGACAGGCACTCCAGGAGGCCTCTGGCCCAATCTTCAGCTCCAAGTCCATGACGCTCTGTTCTTTCAGCCTCGGCCTGTCCCCAGCCCCTCTGGTCTCCTTTGGATTGACTTTTTCCAAGGTTCACAGAGCAAGCACAAGGACACAGCTGTGCTGTGTGTCAGGAGCAGCCAGACCTGCCCACGTGCTGCCTTCTGCCGTCTACGCTACAAACGACGAGCAGGCAAAGTTCCTTCTTTGATGGTGGGCCTGCTAAAGCCCAGCAGTGCCCACCCCTGTCCAGAGAAAGCAAGAAAGCTTAACACTCACAGAAGCTCCTGGACGCTGAGCCCTCCTTCCATCCTCTCGTGCCACTCCATCTGGGCTGCGCAGTCCTGACCAGCAGGAAGCTCTTCTGTCAGGGCCTGCAAAATGACTCTGGAGTTGGTATGTCCGTGTCTCAAGAGAAGCAGGGAGCATTTCCCTTCTCTGATCTCTTCACTGACTTCCCCTCACTCTTTCAAGCTTTAGGCAATGGCCCTTAAGGACTGCCTGCCAACCCTTCAGAGCCAGACCTTCCCTCTCCAATGCAGAGCTGTGTCGGATTCTTCTCCCCAGCCTTGGGGCAGGTCAAAGTTGGGGTGTGGTCTAAGTTTTGTCAGGAACTACTTCGATAGTCCCTGGAGAGCGGCAGCTCCCTCCAGAGGAAAGTGTCTCCTCTCTATTCTGCAAGGACGTGAACTGTGTCTATGGAGCGCTCTGTGCGCTGTTGACAGGGAGCCTGCACAGACACAGTGCACAAACCTGCTCCCTTGGACACTGGCAGCATGCAAGGACATCGAGCTGCCCCTTCTCTGGCACAAAAAGAGATATTCAGAGGCCAGTAGGATACCAGGAAACTGATGGCTACCCGTGAAGGTTCAGAACCCACTGCTTCCCAGGTGTCGGGGGCTGTGCTGAAGCGTTGGAGTCACAGAGAAACTCCAGCCCTCAGTACCTTCAGCCACAAAGGGCTAGTACTGTCTGAGCAGAAACTTGCAGCTTTGCAGTGCAGCAGAGACGGTGCCAACCAAAGCTGCCACTTACTGCTTGGGGATGTTCAGGCCATGGAGTGGCAACACGTGGAAATTCCTGGGCATCGCCCTCCTCTTTAGCCTCATCTTCAGGAACAGAGAGAGCCGGAGGAGGTTCTGATGCTGGTGTTGTGCTCTGTGGACAGACAGCAGCGTGAGGGACAGGGAGTAAGCTGTTGTGCAGAACCTGATTTCTATTGAGCTTCTATTTGCAGCTGGGCCATGGAGAAATCATGACCTTTGATGGAAGGAGGATTCTAAGTTCTTCAAAGTACTGCTGAGGCAGGCACTGAAAGGGACTATCTTTTAGCGTACCAGGCTGGCATTCTGCTGCAAGAGGCCAAGCTCACAGCTTGCTCTGCAATTCTCAAGGAGCAGGAAGGTCAAAAGGGCCTTTGCCACTCACCAAAGGATGAGCTCCTCTCCATCCACGTGTGATGTGTCCTGTAAGAGGAAAGGGAAAAGCAACCAGATACAGTTAGAAAAATGTCTGTGCTGGGCAATGCCACAGAACAAGTCAACCCAAAGAGAGACCATCTTCCTGTACTTTATTTTTGGTTTAAGAATTTGCATGCCCTAATTCCCATTAGCTTGCTGAAGACATTTCCCCAGAAAAGCTCCCCGGGAATCCCTCTTAGCTGTGGCCGTTCTATTCTGTCATAGCAGGGGAGCAGCTTCTGGGTTCAGAAGCATACACTAACTGCTTTGGAGTTTGCACTTCATCCCCAAGGCAATGGCTGTGTCGGCACACAGTAAGTGTCAAGTCACACAGTCAAATCCTTCATGGAGGGAATGAGGGAAAAAAG
Source organism: Lophotriccus pileatus (assembly GCA_035583135.1). Lineage (NCBI taxonomy): Eukaryota > Metazoa > Chordata > Aves > Passeriformes > Tyrannidae > Lophotriccus > Lophotriccus pileatus. The sequence continues at coordinate 17,329 of JAWWES010024345.1, read as the reverse complement.
ATGCTGTCTCTCAGCTGTGGAGAGAAGGTCCCAGCTTTTAGAAGGACTCCTGGCAAGGTGTCCCAGTCTGCACTGAGCAAGCTGAAGCTGTTGACAGGAGCTTTGCCTAACTCAGGCCATCTTTGTGGCACTTTTGTTTCTAGATGCTGCAGCTGGGAAAAGCCTCGACTTACTTGTCAGGTGAGTCAAAAAGTAGCCGGAATAGGCCACCGAAAAAGCAGCGCAAACTGCTCCACAGAGTGGCTCCATCGTCTGAGCAGTGCTGCACAAGTCCGCTGACCGTACAACACCACGAAAGAACCAAAGAACGCCCCCGTCAGGGTGCAAACTGTTGGCTGAGACGCCTTGATCAGGAGGATCCTCCTGCACTGAGCCCACCAAAGAGCAGCTCTGGACGCTGAGGCCTCCCAGGCACCAGGGTAACCCTCCCTGGACAACTCTGGGATGTGGCAGCGTCCTATGACATCACAATGGCAGCCACTGCAGGTGGGTTTGTGAATTTACGCAGAGCAACCCAACCTTCCCTACAGCAAAGGCAAAAGACGAGCCTGCAGAGCTCTGCTCTGTCCCAGAGCAGTACCAAACCCCCTTGCGGTCCACAACCTTGCACAGACGTGACAAGACTATTCTCTATTGCTGGACAACTCAGTGTGTTTCAGGAGCTTCACAGTGGACTTTTCACGCTTAGGAACTCAAACACATTTTGCTGAAATGATCCTTGCTGTCTGATTGAAAGGGAACCCCCACCCCAAGAGAATTGCCTTTCAGCAGGCCAGGGAACACTGCAGGGCAAAGGATCTGCCTTTCAGCTCTCACAATCCTTGCACTGAGGGGTAACACAGCTACTAAGGAGGTCTGTTTGTTGAGCTCTTGTGGGTTCTCTGGTGTAAATAGAGAGAAACCAGGGACTTGGAGAGCAGGCTGAGAGGTGGATGAATTGCTGGACATATGGCTGAGAGTGGCATTGGAACACTGAGGCAATCGCTGAAAGCCCCAGCTCTCCACTGAAAGTCTGCTGAGGAAATCTTGCTTCAGTAACCCAGGATAGCTGCTGAAATTTCCAAGCCTGTCATTTTCCCCATTTCCTGCACGGCAAACACTGACCAGTGACTTGTAGGGCTCGATGAAGGGAGAAGGATGCCTTAGTGGGGAAAGCCAAGTAAGAAACCCCGCTGCTGCAGAGCTCTGGCATTGCAAAGAAGCCCTTTGGGGCCTGTGAGTCAGCTCCAGGAGCTTCCCTGGGCACATGTGTGAGGCAGATAGAACTGACTAGAATGGCCATAGAGAGAGAAGGAAAAGCAAGTTAAACCTCAATGTGGGACGACTTAGAAGGTGGTGGTAGGAGGACACGAGTGGGCCCAAATGGGCAAGTGCCATTTAAAAGGGGAGTTAGGAGGCAGAGACCAAAGGGATCAGGTGGTGGGCAGGCCTGAGGAAGGCAGGGTCAGGAAAAGAGAAGAACCAGAACCCTTGGAAAGTTTTCCCTCTTCGCTCCCTTTCAAGCCATTCTTTTTCTCCCATGTCAAACTACATTCCTGAGTATTACCAGCAAGGGACTGGAAAAATCACCTGTGATTTCCTTTCGCAGTTAAAATATAAAAGGAATGGAGAAAGACCTGGGCTTTTGTTGTTTGTCTAGATTTAAGGCCATGTTAGCATTGGCCCAGGATCACCACTGGCGGTGCCGAAGCCAACGAAGTGCAGTGGAGAGAGCAGCTGGTCCAGCTCCTACTGTGAAATCTGGGATGTTGTGTATTGTCCTAACACAAATCCTCTGTGTGTGTCTGACTGAAGGCCAGGACAATTCCCAAGGCAAGCCTGATTAGATAAAGAATGTGCTACTCCTTTTTATTGACGGACACCACTTTTCCCACTGACTAATGGCATAATCCTGAAGCTTGAAAATTTTGGTAGATGACCCCTTTTTCTTCTAGATCAGGAAGGAGGAAACTGTTTCAAAGGTACATGTCTTACAAAAACACTCCACAAAGCCCTGCTAACCACACTTGGTCCTCCATTCAGGAAACAAAACTCTTCCTTCAAAAGAAAGGATCACAAAACTCTAGCAGCCTGCTCCCACCCAAGAGTTTCCAACCAATTTTATTCTCTGCTAAGCCCTGCTTCTTAGCAAATGTGGTTGCTCCAAGCACAGTGAAATGGGGACAGAACATTCGTTCCTGAGGAACACCATGGCTTGGTGCTCCGGCCTGAAAGCTGGAACTCAGGAGCCCAGGCCACGGCTCCTCTGCCTGTCTGTCTGTACTTCTGCCTTTATTACTTTTCAGGAGCAGTCGGAACCCGCAGGATCTGCCCAGCAGCAGGGGCTGATCCAACCTGGGAAGCTGCTGAGTTATAGAGGCTTCTGGCTTCCCACGTGAAGCCAAGGCAAGGGCGGGTGGAGAGGGGCTGGCGCTGCTGCTGCTCTGCCAGAGAGCCCCGGCCAGGCAGGGCTGGTGCCCGCTGCCCTGCGGGCTTTCTCCTGCCAGAGCTGGCCAGGACCTTTTAACAAGGGATGACAACGTGTGGGGAAGCCAAAGGGGGTTTTGGGGGGGGCTGCATTTCTGTAGACACTCGGGCTGCCTTCAGCAGAGAGCTTCGACCCTGCCAAAATAACAGCGTGGGAAACGGTTGGAAAGTGTTTCATTTCAAGCCTTCTTTATTCTTCACTACGAAGTGACCGAAACGACAGGGGAGCAAGCGGAGCCCGCTCCCTTCCCCTGCGGCGGCAGCGCCGTCCCGGCTCCGCCTCAGGCGCGGCCGCTCCGCTGCGGCCCCGCCCGGCCCTGCTCTGAGGGGCAGCTGCCGCTGGGGGCGCCAGGGGCGGGGCCGCCATGGCCGCGAGGCGGGCGGCGTGGGGCCCTCTGCCAGGGGAGAGCCTGGGCCAGCTCCGAGCCGCAGCAAAACCCAGCAGCGGCACTGTCCGTCGTTAGCTGGCAACTTGGAAGTGAATGCGCAGCTTAATCACAGCCTGACTAGACAGAGAGTCCTCCAGTGCAGTGGAGCTTTGATGGAGGTTTCATTCCCAGTGCTGCTCTGAGCTGGCAGGTCATAAAGCCGGCCTGCAGCGCAAGCCTCACCTCTCTCATCTTGCTGCAATTCCTTTGCTGACAGGATTAGAGCATCCAGGCAAGAGGCAGGCTCGGCTCATTACTTTCCAAACTCACTTCCTCACAGTCTCAAGCGGGATTCCTCGGGTTCCCGGAAAGATGCACAAACAGGACCGAGGGCACTGTCTTCCACTCCACCTTCATGTCCAAGACCTTGCTATCACAGGGAAACACGGCCCACAGTCCTGTTCATCTCTTTATCCAGGTGCCTTCAGCTTGGTGGGATTTTTGCCCTGGCAGCTTTCTGGGAATGCTGGGAAAAACTGAGTAGACTACCAAAATGCCCAACGTGCCCACAGAAATGCTCAGAGGGTGGTGCACCTCTCCTCTGAACAAAGACAGCTGGGCTTGTTCAGCCTGGAGGTGAGCAGGCTCCATGGGGAGAGCTCCTTGCCACTCTTCCAGGGGGGTGATAAGAAAGTGGGGGACACATAAACAAAGTCTTGAAATGAAGACATTAGGGAAGAGGAACATCTCTGAAGATGAAATCCGCCCTGTTGACACCATCTCTTTACCAGGACAATCCATTCCAAGCCATCCCAAACACAAGTGGGATCCGTTACCTCCCGACAGACAGCTGCTATCTGTCCTACGGCCATCCATGTCTCGCTAATCAGATCAGTCAAAGAGCCTCCGTCCATGTGCTCCATCACCAGCCAGAGCTCCTGACTGACAAGGTAGCTGGAAGAAGAAAACAACAGCGTGGAGAAGAATGTGCAGAGCTCAGTTGCATTATGGAAATGCCTACTCTCCTGGGTTGTGTTTCCACGTCACTTGTACCTGAAGACAGACTAAAAGGAAGAGACATTCTGCCTGGGCTGTACAGGGTTTGGAATCTCAATGAAAAAAGGAGCTGGCTAAGGTGGCAAGCAAGGGCAAAAAGCGGTTTAGTAACAGGAAAGATGAACTTGCAACTGGGACACATCCCATCAGCTGTTTCCTCCTCTTAACCCATCCATTCCACCATTCACTCCAGCCGCAAGGAGACACAATTTTCACAGCTTTTCCCAGGCAAGGCAGGTGTGCAGCACTGAGAATTTGGTCAACCCTCTGGAAAACCTTGCCTAAAGTACTCTCACTAAGAGAAAGAAGCATTTGAAGACTGGCAAATTAGGTGTGTCTGCACCGAGTCTTTTGGCTGGCAAAGCAATGGAAAATTGTAGCAGCAGCCCAAGGAGAATCCTTTCTGTGACAATTTATCAGCACTTAGCATAAGACAGTTGAAAAACATCCAAGCACAAAATCAAATGGAGGGAGAGAAGGTAGAGGCTGTTGATTTAGCAAGAGATCCAGGTTTTGGAAAACAGTCTTCAAACTATATCTGCCAGGAAGCCCTAATGCAGAACAAATGCAATCTTCTCCTATACATGGTATGGAAGTAAATTATTCACAAAAAAAAAAGATCCATTTTCTGCCAGGGAGTAAAGGGCTTTCTAACCTTTGCCTTGCAAGTATGTAAATGAACATTCACATGATAATACCAGGAGTGCTTACCTGTCTAAATAGGTCACGATATTGGGGTGGTTCTTATCCCTCAGGACCAGGATTTCTTTCAGGAGTTCCTGGTTGCTCTGTTGGTGGAGATTGACTTGCTTGATGGCCACCTAAAATGACGTTGAAAACCATGACCTTGAGAAGTCTCTTGCAGGAGACCACCCCGAGCAGGAAGTGCGCGGTTTTGGACTGACACAGCCAAGCTGTGCCCAACGGCCTCGTGGTTCGCTTTCTCCGCTGGCTGGGGTGCCAGTTACAGGGCCCAGGGCCATAGGTGTGTTGCCTTGTCATCTTCTCAATTACCCAGCCAAACAAGTATATTACTGATAAAATGCCATCCAAACAGGAACTCCAAGGTGACTCCAACAGAAATACAATTCTAGCACTTCGTATTTTCTTGCATTTGGATATTGGAACCCTAAAGAACATTCTTTAACGTGGTTTGGATCTGCCATTGGATATACCCTAGGTAATAAGCAGGGCTTAGGGCTTTTAGACACGTTGTAGACCTCTCTCTAGGCACAGCTCCCAAGCGCAGCACTGCTGGTGGATAAGGAGCTACCATGAAGATTCTGATGTATTTGCTGACAGCCAGAAATGAGAACTCAGGCAAGTGGGGCTAGAGCCCCAGAGAGCAGGGGGACTCTCTAAGACACTACCGTGTCTGCTTGTTACAAAGAGCATCTCTGTAATGGGCTGTCATCAAACCAGGATGGCACTGCTCAGGAGAGATCTTTGCTCTTGGGAGAGGTCTTCCACTGGTCAGTGTGTGTGTCAACAAGCTTCACTAGAAATGAAACCCAAAACTGCCTTGCAAAAGTGATCTCTCCTTCACTAGCTTTTGCATTAGGTTTTCAAGATGAAAGCCGTGGTGAAAAAAAAAGCTAAATCTTCTCTGTGTCTGAACCTGGGACGGAGAGAAATTGGGGCTGAAGGACGGCAGTCGCCAGCAGCCAGTCAATGCCCATTTCTCAGGTAAGGCCACGCTACCATGTCCTTGTGTGAAAGATAACACTGCCCACCTGGCACTCTGTCAGGTAGTGAAGAAGGACAAAGTCTGCCCAAAATGCTTTTTGCAGGCTGCCTCTAGCCTGGGCTTCAGGGGAACAGCCTTGGCAGCCAAGTGCGGCGACCCAGAGCTCCAGCCACAGCTCACACCTCAGAGGAGAGCACTCCAGAGCTGCAAAATCTGTGGGCTTGTTGGCACTTACTTCTCGTCCCGTGACAGCATTGAATGCTCTATACACGGTTCCGAACCCCCTAGAAACAGAAGAGTGGCGAAGAAATTCTGATCAGCACGGAGATGTGGGACACTCTAAGCCCCGTGTCTGAGCACGCTGGGAGCTTGTCTGACTTCATGCTTGAATGTGGCCTCAGCAAAATACCTGGCCCCTGGTTTGTTGAAGGAAGTGTGGATGCACTCACCCTTGGCCAATGTTTTCCCATCCCGTGTATTTCTTCAGTGGATCTCCCACACTCACAATGCTCCCTGAAAGAAAGCAAATGCAACATGCTCACTTGAAAGCAGAGATAGCAGCTTCCAGCAGATCCAAAAGGCAGCCCCTCTGGCTGCAGCTCTGAGCCCTTTGTGGTCAGCTGGATCACAACTACACCACCAGCAGCACCACCAGAAAGCCCAAGAAGGAGCACTGAAAAGCCTGTGAAGAAGCAACAGCCAGGCTGAGCCCAGCTAAGAGCTGTTGCCCCATTCAAGGCAGAAGGTTCTTGTCTTTGAGAACAGACACACGGAGGAGTAGATCCATCCACTTTTCGGCCCTTGATGATACACCCAGAGTTAACTGGGCTAAAAGCTGTTTCCCTAAGGCCTGATCTGTGCAGGGCTTGAAGGTGGCTTGAGGCCAGCTCTTATTCCGAGTATTGACTGGCTGGGAATTAGCCATGACAAAGTGCCCTGAACCTGTGGAATATCCAGAGGACGGGCTGGAGGCTTGCTGGTGACAAGTGCCTGCAAGGCACTTGTACTACCTGATCATGCCACAGAGATGTGTCTCTTTGATATATCTTTAGAGGCACAAAACTAAGAAATAAAATAGGGATAGTTATCAAAGGATTTTTTTTTTTTTCTTTTGGGACACACTGAAAATGCTTCTTCCTTCCTCTCTTATTTGTGCTGTCACTTGAAGTTTTTCCAAAGGAGTTCTCGCTGGCAAAATGTCTAATTCTTATAAAACCAAACAGTAGAAATTATGCTAGCAGTCAGAAGAGTCAAAAATGACACCAATAAGATATCAAGCCCAAAAGCAAGCGATTTCAGTGAAATATTTTGTCTCTGATGACGGGTGAGAAGTCAGGAGTCTAAAGAGAATTTAGGAAGCCAAATATTGTGCTCCAGTTGCCACGAGCAGACAGGAGTTCCCTAGGTCATTCACTAGGTCAGAGCCTTTTGCTCCTCTGGGAACAATCACTGCTTTTGCCTTTAGTGTCGGAGGAAGCTCCGGCAAAGCCAAGGCAGTCGCAGCTGCCCTCAGAGGCAGGAGGAACACCCCGAGTGCTCTCTCAAGTGCTGCCTCCAAGCACAGCAGCACATCCTGTAGAGAGACAGAAATGCCTCTGTGGCACTCAAGTGAGGAGGACCACGTGGCACAGCTCATGCTGAGACATGCAGACAAGACACTGCTCCAGCAGACAAGAAATACACCAGACGTACTCAGCAGCTTCAGGGACTCCTCCTCTCTCAGCTCTCGCAGCTGCTCTGCGACCAGGCGTGAGCTGGACTAAGTGCTGGTGCTCGAGCTGTCAGGCTGGGGAGTGGAAGCTGCATTACAGGGGGCTGCTGCAGCAGCAGGCTGGCTGGCAGGGTCGCATCTGTAGATCTGGGACAAGCAATTGGTTTGTGTCAGAAGGGTGGCTGGCAGAGATGCCCCAGAGATCACATTTCCAATGAAAGCCTTCACAAAGATGCCACCTCCAGAGCTCTTAAACAGATTAATTAAACATTTTCACAGATTTTCTGAGAAATGATTGCAACAACGATCGCTCCACTTCATCCCAACCAGTCCCTTCGCAGTCCAAGGATTGGAGACACACTTGCAGCTCCCTGTTGCAATATTCTATCTTCTCCCATTGTCTCCTCTATTCCTTCACAATCTTAGGCAGGTGTTCAGCCTCCAGCACCTTCTGCCTTGGCAGTTCCTATGCCTCACTCAGATCTTGCTCAGCTTTGGGACCCATCACCTGCTAGGACTTGCCTGCAGTGGTCTTTCCCTCCTCAGTCCCAAAATCTACCTTGCAAGCCCTTGTGACTGCCCTCCCCTCTGTCACTGGGCTACTCAGGCCTATTTGCCCATTGTCTCATACCTCTCTCACCTCCTGCCTGCGCTGCCCTTGCTGCTGCCGGGTTTGGAGCAGCTCCACCTGGGTCTGGCACAGCTTCTCCAAGAGAGCGGTCTTCTCACGTGCCTTTTCTTGCAGGACCTGCACAGAAAGGTGGAGGAGATGGCTTTCAACTTGCCACACAACACTGGTGTGAGGTTGCGAGCTGAGATGTCCCCTCTTCCGCCTCCAGTCCAAGAGAGCAAAGCAGTTGGAGACTACAGCTTGTCAATGTCAGCCATAGCAGAGACTATGAGGAGAGGGAAAGAACAGCTTGAAAGTTCACCCTGTCATGGCTGAGGACGGGAGGCACAGTGGATATGGACAACTTGTTCTCAAATCTAGCTGGGTCACCATGTGCATTTAAATAAACACCTCAGAAAACAAGGCTCACAGTCAAAGGCCAGCAGAAGTCCATGGGGATGATTGCTGGCCATGCGGCCAGAGGACTAGCCCTGCTGTCCAGGGTGGCAGCTGAGAGTCAGTGGAGCAGTAAGTCTCCTTCAGCCCAGCTGCGACGGAGAGCACAGCAGGATGGCAGCCAGAGGGATTACCCCCACCAGCCTGCTGCTCTGCAGTGGAAAGGCAAGAAGGGCAGAGACCACCTGTTGCATGACTGCAGTGCCTACTGCTGCTTCACTCACCTGGTTTTGTAGAGCCTCCCTGTGCTGAAGCAGCAGATGGATTTCCACTTGCAATCTTTCCAGATCTTCCTGTCGCCTCCTCTCCATTGCCATCATCTTGCTCTGAGCTTCCTGCAGCTCTGCTTCCAGCTTTTTCTTGATGTTCTGGAAACACAAATGGAGAGAAAGTTCCAGGACTTGCCATCACGCTTGTGTTTTCCCTCAGGCAATGTCAACATCCCATTCATTCAGCCACTTGGTTCTGCTCCTCCTCCCAGCTCTGCTTCCAGCCTAAGCCTTCCTTCCTGGTGCTCATCTCTGGAGCCTGCAGGGCTCTGTGCTTGCAGGGCCTGCAGTGGTCCTTCCCTCCTCAGTCCCAAGGTCTACCTTGCAGGCCCTTGTTACTGCCCTCCCCTCTGTCACTGGGCTAGTCAGGCTTACCTGCCCATGGTCTCGCTCCTCTTTCACCTGCTGCCTGAGCTGCCCCCGCTGCTGTCGGGTTTGGAGCAGCTCTACCTGGGTTTGGCAGAGCCTTTCCAGCAGTGCAGTCCTCTCACGCTCGACTTCTTGCAGGACCTGCACAGAAAGGAAGACAAGACGGCTTTAAACGTCTCACGCAACGTTGGTGGGGCAAGACTGAAAGCCTGATAAGCTCCTGCATTCCCCAAGGACTGTGCTGTTGTTCTCCTGGGTCATCCTCTGCCCATGGGGAGGCACAGAATCCCATGGTTGTTAAAGCATTGCTTCTGTTTACAAAGGGGCATTTAAGAGACAGTTTGACCCAGACAGGTGGTGACCAGAGAAGCACTAAAAATAGGGAGCCAAGAAGACTGGCTCTGGCTCCTACCTTTTCTTGCTCAGCTTTCACGGTGGCAACTTCCTGCATCATCTGACAGAGCGTTCTCTCATGCTCCCTTTCTAGCTGTGCCATGAGGTTTTCCTGTTGCTTCAGCAGCTCCTGCATCTGCAAACGCTGGCCTTCCAGCTCACTTGCCTGATGAGGGGAGGAAGACACTTGCACGTGAAGCCTCAGCCAAGTTCCTCAAATAAAGAAAGGGAAGCTTCATGGCTCCCACAACCCCCAACCTGGAGAGCACCCAGCAGAGCCTTTGTGCCCTCCAGAAATCCTGTCTGAGCGAGGAACTGCAAAGGAGGGTCAGCAGGGGGAAGAAATGGAGATGTCCCCCTTTGCTGCCCTGCTCTGGGCAGTGACCACCAGCCCTCTGGGGAACTTGTCTTATGCTCCTCACTCAATCTGTGGCTGCATTTACTCTCCCAGCACAGCCCTGTGGGTCTCCAAGCGATGTCAAGTACGAGCCCTTGGCTCGCTGGCCTTGCCCAGCACGTCTGACTTATGGCAGACGAGCGCTGCCCTTTCATGCTGTTATTCTGCTCTGGGCAACCACAAAGCTTGCCTGAAAAATTCAGAGGCGTATTGTTTCCTACCAGGTTTTGCAGGAGCTTTCTTTTCTCCTCCTCATGAGCACGTTCCCAAAGCCTGAGCATATGGCTGCACTGCTCTTCTGTCCACTGCAGCTGCTGGGCCACGTCTTCCTGTTCCCGCTGGATGAGGGATCTCTGTGCTTCCAGGTCCCGCCGGAGGCACTTCACGTCCCCTGCAAACATGACAAAGGGCAAGATTCAGAGTCTACACAGGTGGTTGATTTTACTGACCTTAACCCCTTTGGGTTTTGGCCTAGGAGAGACGTGCCCCCAGCTCCTTTGCTCCCCAGGGGCCCAGCAGAAAGAGCTGGTTTCATAGCAACTTCTCCGGGCAGGGCGATCTCCAGAAACAAAGCGCATGAGGCTCTCACCTTGTATCACCTCCTTGGCTGTGTCATTGTGTGGACTTGGAGTTCCAGGTGACTCCTGACCATCTCCAGCTGAGAAACGTGCTGCTGAGCCTCCAACAGGCTGCACTCCACGCTCTCCTTCACAGACCTACAAAGTGCGAAGATGAAGAGAATCACTGTCTTGCTCCTGAAACCCACCCTGGGAGATTTTCCAGTCAGATATGGCTCAAGGTCCTGCAGTTTAACCCCCTGGAAGGTAACAGAAAAACTTGCTACCTTTATCTGGTTTCTCAATAAGCACTGCCGAATGACCTGGCACTCTTTGAAAAGGAAGAGGGATCATCCAAAGGACTGGACAGTTTAGGGAGGTATGTGGACATGAAGACCTTTCCCTGCTGCTGTAACTGACTTTGGGTCCTGCACATGCTTCACAAGAGTTAGCTCAGAAGGCCCTCAAGATTTTCAGCGTGACCCTCGAGCTTCAACCTGAACAGCAGTGACCTGCTCACAACGTTCGCACGTAAGGGCCTTGAATTCTGAAGATCCCGTGTCAAAGTACTTGGCAAGGAAAAATTGCTGTTCAGAAGCACAGAAGAAGAAATCCAAAGCAGAGGGAATTTCAGGGTTCAGTGAGCATCTGCATGGTTTCCCTACTCCTCAATTCAGAGCCAAGGTGGCTTCCTTGGGACTTGGCCCAGGAATGTGCCAGGGCTGACAAATGGGAGCCCAAGGCTCAGGAGAGCTCTGCCAGCTTTAGCTTTTTATTTGGACAATGTAAGTCCAAAAACTAACACTGAAATCACATTCTACTTTTCTTTTTTCTCCAGACTCTTCCATTGTCCATGGAAGGTGAAAAGCATCTGCAGAGCACACGGCATGCAATCAGTGCTGCTGGAATGCTTAGCACCTTCACAACTGCAGACCTTCAATCCTGTCCCTGCCAGCAGGAGGGAGGTCTCCTCCCTGCCTTTACCTGGCCTCTGCCAGCTGCTCTGAAAGGCCTTGTAGGTCGTGCTGCATGGCTGCCACTCGGGCCTCTAGGGCAGCCCTCTCCTGCACCAGCAACTCCTTGTCTCTGGTGACCTGGGCCAGGGCGTGCCCTTGGCAGGAGAACTCCTGGAGCAGCTGCTCCAGACCCCTCCTAGCTGAGTCGGGCTGGTGGCAAATCTGAAAGGGGGACAAATTACAGTCAGAGTCCTTCCTTGGGAGCTCTGTGCAGAGCCAGACACTGCCACTTGGGACTCTGTGGGCTCAAAGTTCAAGAGCATCTGCTGCATGGCCCACTCTGGGAAATGGTCAGATTGGTTGAGTGTTGCTTTAGGACGGTGAAGAACTGCCTGCTGAGGCTGGTGGAGAGAAACAGGATCTGGGCCTCCTGCTTATCTTGCACCTGGCTGCAGCAAGGCCTGAGAACTCAGGCATGTCTGGGGTGAAGCAGAGGTCTCACGCACCGCTGTTGCTTCAGTGAGGCACAGAAGAGCCCCACGCCTCTGTAGCAGCCAATAGACACGCTCCCTTCCCTGTGGAAAAGAAAACTGGTTAAAAGCCAGGGTCACTAAGGAGACCAGGAGGTGTGCAAAGACCCTGGGAGGAAGGTCAGAGAGCCTCTGCTGCCACCTCAGTGCCTGGAGGAAGAGCAATTGATTCTTCCTCCTTTGTCAACTAGCAGTTCTGAGCAAAAGGAACAGAAACATCCCTGCCTGCTCAGGATCAGTCAAGGGACTGTGTCTGTCCTCCTCTACCAAAGACACCCCTTGAGGTGAGCTTTGCAACTCCAATTGCATTGGAGTGTACCCAGGACTATAAATATTTTACCTGTCTATTTGTTAATGTATCTATGTACCTATGTATCTATCTATCCGTCTATTAATTTATCTATCTATCTAATTATTAGACCTCCCTTGCTACACCTTCTGTTGTGACACACCCCAATGTTTCGGGAGTTTGTCTGTTTATCACCGGCAATCCTGAACTTGCTTTCCTGTTGCTTCAATAAAGCTAGTTAGAAAGTGACCATACCTTCTCCAGTGCCTGGCTGAGGTCAGTTTTCTCTTCTTTCAGCAGATCCTTCTGGAACTGCGATTCCTTCACTGCCGAGTTCCGATTTGAGAAGGAGGGTTTTCTCTCAGCTACAGTGACTTCCAACAGACTTCTAGTTCCACTTAAGGAATGCTGCAGTGCCCTGACTAGAGCTGTGTCACTCTTTGTCCTTGATGCAGGTGAAAGACTCGTCCTCCTTATCCATTGGATACGAGACTTCCCCACAGTCTTCTTTGGCTGAGACATACTTTCTAAGTCCAGATTCCCACAATTCCTCTTGCCTTCAGCAGGGAAAAAATGAAAGAGCCTGCAAGCTATCTGGGGAGGAGATGTGTAGGACTTTGCAGTCCTGTAATCCCAGGATCACAGGGTGATTCAGGCCGACAGGCACTCCAGGAGGCCTCTGGCCCAATCTTCAGCTCCAAGTCCATGACGCTCTGTTCTTTCAGCCTCGGCCTGTCCCCAGCCCCTCTGGTCTCCTTTGGATTGACTTTTTCCAAGGTTCACAGAGCAAGCACAAGGACACAGCTGTGCTGTGTGTCAGGAGCAGCCAGACCTGCCCACGTGCTGCCTTCTGCCGTCTACGCTACAAACGACGAGCAGGCAAAGTTCCTTCTTTGATGGTGGGCCTGCTAAAGCCCAGCAGTGCCCACCCCTGTCCAGAGAAAGCAAGAAAGCTTAACACTCACAGAAGCTCCTGGACGCTGAGCCCTCCTTCCATCCTCTCGTGCCACTCCATCTGGGCTGCGCAGTCCTGACCAGCAGGAAGCTCTTCTGTCAGGGCCTGCAAAATGACTCTGGAGTTGGTATGTCCGTGTCTCAAGAGAAGCAGGGAGCATTTCCCTTCTCTGATCTCTTCACTGACTTCCCCTCACTCTTTCAAGCTTTAGGCAATGGCCCTTAAGGACTGCCTGCCAACCCTTCAGAGCCAGACCTTCCCTCTCCAATGCAGAGCTGTGTCGGATTCTTCTCCCCAGCCTTGGGGCAGGTCAAAGTTGGGGTGTGGTCTAAGTTTTGTCAGGAACTACTTCGATAGTCCCTGGAGAGCGGCAGCTCCCTCCAGAGGAAAGTGTCTCCTCTCTATTCTGCAAGGACGTGAACTGTGTCTATGGAGCGCTCTGTGCGCTGTTGACAGGGAGCCTGCACAGACACAGTGCACAAACCTGCTCCCTTGGACACTGGCAGCATGCAAGGACATCGAGCTGCCCCTTCTCTGGCACAAAAAGAGATATTCAGAGGCCAGTAGGATACCAGGAAACTGATGGCTACCCGTGAAGGTTCAGAACCCACTGCTTCCCAGGTGTCGGGGGCTGTGCTGAAGCGTTGGAGTCACAGAGAAACTCCAGCCCTCAGTACCTTCAGCCACAAAGGGCTAGTACTGTCTGAGCAGAAACTTGCAGCTTTGCAGTGCAGCAGAGACGGTGCCAACCAAAGCTGCCACTTACTGCTTGGGGATGTTCAGGCCATGGAGTGGCAACACGTGGAAATTCCTGGGCATCGCCCTCCTCTTTAGCCTCATCTTCAGGAACAGAGAGAGCCGGAGGAGGTTCTGATGCTGGTGTTGTGCTCTGTGGACAGACAGCAGCGTGAGGGACAGGGAGTAAGCTGTTGTGCAGAACCTGATTTCTATTGAGCTTCTATTTGCAGCTGGGCCATGGAGAAATCATGACCTTTGATGGAAGGAGGATTCTAAGTTCTTCAAAGTACTGCTGAGGCAGGCACTGAAAGGGACTATCTTTTAGCGTACCAGGCTGGCATTCTGCTGCAAGAGGCCAAGCTCACAGCTTGCTCTGCAATTCTCAAGGAGCAGGAAGGTCAAAAGGGCCTTTGCCACTCACCAAAGGATGAGCTCCTCTCCATCCACGTGTGATGTGTCCTGTAAGAGGAAAGGGAAAAGCAACCAGATACAGTTAGAAAAATGTCTGTGCTGGGCAATGCCACAGAACAAGTCAACCCAAAGAGAGACCATCTTCCTGTACTTTATTTTTGGTTTAAGAATTTGCATGCCCTAATTCCCATTAGCTTGCTGAAGACATTTCCCCAGAAAAGCTCCCCGGGAATCCCTCTTAGCTGTGGCCGTTCTATTCTGTCATAGCAGGGGAGCAGCTTCTGGGTTCAGAAGCATACACTAACTGCTTTGGAGTTTGCACTTCATCCCCAAGGCAATGGCTGTGTCGGCACACAGTAAGTGTCAAGTCACACAGTCAAATCCTTCATGGAGGGAATGAGGGAAAAAAGATGCTGTCTCTCAGCTGTGGAGAGAAGGTCCCAGCTTTTAGAAGGACTCCTGGCAAGGTGTCCCAGTCTGCACTGAGCAAGCTGAAGCTGTTGACAGGAGCTTTGCCTAACTCAGGCCATCTTTGTGGCACTTTTGTTTCTAGATGCTGCAGCTGGGAAAAGCCTCGACTTACTTGTCAGGTGAGTCAAAAAGTAGCCGGAATAGGCCACCGAAAAAGCAGCGCAAACTGCTCCACAGAGTGGCTCCATCGTCTGAGCAGTGCTGCACAAGTCCGCTGACCGTACAACACCACGAAAGAACCAAAGAACGCCCCCGTCAGGGTGCAAACTGTTGGCTGAGACGCCTTGATCAGGAGGATCCTCCTGCACTGAGCCCACCAAAGAGCAGCTCTGGACGCTGAGGCCTCCCAGGCACCAGGGTAACCCTCCCTGGACAACTCTGGGATGTGGCAGCGTCCTATGACATCACAATGGCAGCCACTGCAGGTGGGTTTGTGAATTTACGCAGAGCAACCCAACCTTCCCTACAGCAAAGGCAAAAGACGAGCCTGCAGAGCTCTGCTCTGTCCCAGAGCAGTACCAAACCCCCTTGCGGTCCACAACCTTGCACAGACGTGACAAGACTATTCTCTATTGCTGGACAACTCAGTGTGTTTCAGGAGCTTCACAGTGGACTTTTCACGCTTAGGAACTCAAACACATTTTGCTGAAATGATCCTTGCTGTCTGATTGAAAGGGAACCCCCACCCCAAGAGAATTGCCTTTCAGCAGGCCAGGGAACACTGCAGGGCAAAGGATCTGCCTTTCAGCTCTCACAATCCTTGCACTGAGGGGTAACACAGCTACTAAGGAGGTCTGTTTGTTGAGCTCTTGTGGGTTCTCTGGTGTAAATAGAGAGAAACCAGGGACTTGGAGAGCAGGCTGAGAGGTGGATGAATTGCTGGACATATGGCTGAGAGTGGCATTGGAACACTGAGGCAATCGCTGAAAGCCCCAGCTCTCCACTGAAAGTCTGCTGAGGAAATCTTGCTTCAGTAACCCAGGATAGCTGCTGAAATTTCCAAGCCTGTCATTTTCCCCATTTCCTGCACGGCAAACACTGACCAGTGACTTGTAGGGCTCGATGAAGGGAGAAGGATGCCTTAGTGGGGAAAGCCAAGTAAGAAACCCCGC
This sequence comes from Lophotriccus pileatus, assembly GCA_035583135.1. Taxonomy (NCBI): domain Eukaryota; kingdom Metazoa; phylum Chordata; class Aves; order Passeriformes; family Tyrannidae; genus Lophotriccus; species Lophotriccus pileatus. Next base: position 1,528 of record JAWWES010024345.1, on the reverse strand, counting down.
TGCTGCAGAGCTCTGGCATTGCAAAGAAGCCCTTTGGGGCCTGTGAGTCAGCTCCAGGAGCTTCCCTGGGCACATGTGTGAGGCAGATAGAACTGACTAGAATGGCCATAGAGAGAGAAGGAAAAGCAAGTTAAACCTCAATGTGGGACGACTTAGAAGGTGGTGGTAGGAGGACACGAGTGGGCCCAAATGGGCAAGTGCCATTTAAAAGGGGAGTTAGGAGGCAGAGACCAAAGGGATCAGGTGGTGGGCAGGCCTGAGGAAGGCAGGGTCAGGAAAAGAGAAGAACCAGAACCCTTGCAAAGTTTGAAAGCACCCTGCTCCTCTTGCTCCCTTTCAAGCAAGTTTTTTTCTCCCATGTCAAACTACATTTTCTGAGCATTACCAGTAAGGCATTGGAAAAATTACCTTTGATTTCCTTTCTCATTAAAAAAATAAAATGAACAGAGAAAGAGCTGGTCTTTTGCTGTTTGTCTAGGTTTGAGTCCAAGTTATCAGTTAACATCACAGGATATCTAGAACAGCTGGTGGGTTTTTTGACTCTGTTACCTGGAATCCTCCAGCACTGTCTTATAAGTGTTAGTCAGTCTTGCTTTACATTATTCTGGCCAGGGTGTGTATGTTTGTAGTGGATAAAGTCCAGCTCACACACACACACACACACTCATGCACACTTATACACACACACCCCCTTTCGAATATTTAGATAATTTTAGCAAACAAATTCATGTTTGTTGGTTCTAAATTACGTAATTCTCTCTAATAATTAGTATTCTATCCTTTACTGGTTACTGATTTCTCACTTCTTATGGTAATTAGTCCACATTTTTCAGTCTTTTTACCAGATAACGAGTCACATACTGAATCGTCTTTTTTGGCCTCTTCTGTATCTTCTGGTTTTGCAAAATATCCTTGTGATACATAAATTCTGCACTCCTTGTGTCAAATTTCAGCAACATATTTCTCTCTTCCAGGGTTTGTTCACTGAAGCATATTAAGGTTAGCTTAACTTAAAGTTTCCGTAATTTTCCCAAACTCTGTTCACAGAAGAGTAGCTTATGACAAACTTTGCTAAATGCTGACTAAGACTAATTTAAGAATAACACACTGTTTGTGACTAATATACTAGCTATGATTAATTTAAACAATTAATTAAAAGTTAATTAAAATCAATAATTAAAACAATTTAAAAGTTATAGAATTTCCAACTATTCCCCTGTTGGAAGTGATCTTAACACCCACCTAGCTACAAGCTCCTTTCAGGGAGTTGTAGAGAGTGATGAGGTCACCCCTGAGCCTCTTCTTCTCCAGGATAAACAACCCGAGCTCCCTCAGCCTCTCCTCACAGGACTTGTGTTCAAGTCCCTTCACCAGCCTTGTTGCTCTTCTCTGGACCCGCTCCAGCACTTCAATGTCCTTCCTGAACTGAGGGGCCCAGAACTGAACACAGAACTCCAGGTGTGGCCTCACCAGTGCTGAGTACAGGGGAAGGATCACTTCCCTGGTCCTGCTGGCCACACTGTTCCTG
>JAWWES010024344.1:0-30938 GCA_035583135.1 Lophotriccus pileatus | reverse complement strand
TTAGTTTTGTCTGCATAAACCTTCTCTCACAGCTTAGAACCAATTTGGTTGGGGGGTGTGGGAAAAATTGTCATCCTGGACAAAGTCTCGACACTTCACTATTTTTTAAAGACTGGAATTCTTTATCATGCTTAAAAGTGGTATAAATTTTAAGCTGCCTGACAACCATGAAAGTATGGCTTCTCAAGAAAGACCTCTGTTTTGTCTTTTGCTGGTCATAACATTTTTTTTATTGTAGCTCCAAGTGCTTCTAAAAGTCTCCTTACTTTACTTTTCAAACTACAGAGTTCCCCATTGGATTTATCTATCTGATTGACTCAAAGTGCTCTCAGCAGAATGACATCTTATTCACATAAATCCTGTGTTAATATATTTAAACCTCTCATTTGAAAAACTGAGGTCATTACATGTAGGATGATTTTTGCTTATCTTACAGTTTGTATAAGCACTGTCATTTCCTTGTTGCTTAAGAATTATTTTCTGTGGTCCAGTACTCATCAGTCTTTACTAGAATCAGACACAGAACACCACAAGTGCTTGCCATTTGATTAATGAGGGATCAAATATTATTGGATATTTTTACTGCCAGGGTCCCAGATGTTGGTAGCATTTATTCTCCAGCCTGTATCTAGTAAATCAAAATATCTCTATAATGAAAAAATGCTCTGTAGAGCTTGTTATTCCAATAACTAAATTGACAAGGTTTGGGCTCAGTGATACTTGTGGGTCCCTTCCAACTCAGCATATTCTGTGATTCTTTGATTCTGTGACATCTCTATCCATATTCAGTTCTTATCTCAGGAGCCTAAAGGTGTATCTTAGTATTATCTGAGCAGAACCTTATTTACAATTCTTTCTAAAAAGATACATTTAGGACATTCCTCAATCTTTCTTTAAAAATCTGTATTTTACGACATTGTTCTGCCAGCTTCAGAGTCAAATATCTACCTGAGACAAAAACCTCAGCTGCCATTTTTTCACATCCCTGTTATCCGTACTGTGATTATTCAAGGAAAGGTATACTCCAGAACCTACTGTCTGGAATATTTCAGATTTCTTCTCTTGATGGAAGGAGTTCAAGAGAAAAATTATTTCTAATTTTTATGATGGCAACATTTTTTTCATGTCACCAGCATGTCTGTTTTTTGCAAGACTGATGAAAGTGCCTGGGAGAGGAGTGACTGATCTCGAATGTAACATCACCACATTGTTTCACACACAGACCTTAAGACATGTCAGGATTTGGGATACCATTTCCACACTGTTTTGTGGAAACATAAGAAGACTAGAAATTTAGCTGAAGTTGCAGTATGAACAGGGATCTGGCTTTGTGAGGAATAAGAAATAGCTTTAGGATAGACGGAGTCTATGCAAATAAGAAATATCCTCATAGAATGAACATCTGGCATCGGTAAGGAGTTTAAAACAAGAAGGGAATGATGGTAGAAGGCAGAGAGGAGTAAGGACTGTTATGAAAACAGATTCTGTCAAAGAACAAGTGTTCTCAGTGAAATCTGGACAGTAGCCTAAGCATGAGATTTTTAATAGGGATATGAAGAAAAATAAAATCTGAGTAGTTACAGTTCTTTAGGCTAGTGTAAAGAATAAAGAACACAAGTTTATTTGGACGTATTTTACTTTATGGACACCTTATAAATAATCTTCTAATTTGTAATGTCAGAGAATTAATATAATTTGCACCAATATAGCTTTCAGTGGACTTCTGTGGAATTAACTCAATAGAACTGAAATAGTTTCCTAAAGGGAAAATTAGTAACAGAAAAGCAATATGTCAATGACATAGAAATAATCATTAATGGACTGAGGTGTGAAGAACACATATATTTTATGGTTTTTGTTGATAGGTATTTTAAAAATATATCAGAAACTGATGTATCTGAACAAATGAGCTTTATTTCTTAGAAAATTTGAAAGTTTCACTGTTTAATTCATATGGCCTTTGTAGCAAGAAGTTGAATAAAGTGAAAAATAATAACTTACTAAGAGTGGCCTAGAAAATTTTGCATGCTTCTTATATCTTTGTTGTTAGGTGCAACTTCATTTTTCAGCTGTAGAAATCAATAAGAGACCTTGGCAGAATTCTTAACTCATAACTTCAAGATGAGTTTTCAAAAAAGAAAAAACAACTTGAACAACCTATATTCTACTGAATTTATTATTGAAATTGAGTTCTGTCTTAAAAGAAAACAAAACTGAACTTCTTTACTGTGTTTTATTTTCTGCTAGAGTATAACATAATAGAATTCAATGTAGCCATCATAAATCACAGAGAATTAAGTTTGACTACAAAGGTTTGGCATACAGTATGAATGACAAGTAAAATGATGAAACAAACATTTTCAGACAGCAGACTGTAGTTAGACTTGCTGCTGTAAGTCAATAGGATGTTCTTTGCCTTCTCTGTTAATAATAACAACTGACTATTCTCAGTTTAAGTGGTGCTATTCATCCTATGTTCTGCTTTGTCTGTGTTCAAAATTTCCTGCAACACATTTTGTAGGAAGACTGGTGATCACTGTTGCAAAAACATTTCAGGGTAGTGGAAATAAACAGGCAAATGTCAACTGACTAGAAATTAATATGCATTTGAATGTCTCAAAAATGTGTATACAAAGCAAAAATCTTAAGAAACTCATAATTTTGAATGCTTTCTCACCACTCTTTAGAATAATATAATGTATTTTGAATTTATTTTAGAGGGAAGTATATCAAGCACAGGAATCTTGTACAACAGTGTTGGATCCTTACATACTGCAGGTTCAGAAAAGCACACTAGTCATCAGTCAGGAATCCCACCTATTCATCCATTTCCAGATAGTCTATATTACATGCATTAGAGGAACTTGTAAGGAAATGCATAAAAAGAATTGAGTGGGTGCACAATTTTAGCATGAACATGAACCACTGAAAAAGGTTTTTCTACAGCATTTCTGCATAGAATGAAGAAAAAAATCCATTTTGCACTACCTTAAAATAATTCTTTCAACTTGGGTCATGCACCATTTGAGGAAGATTCTTTCTGATTGAGGGCGTGACGACATGGGAAACTTTTTGCAAAGTAAGATACCACAAAATAAAATTATCTTATAACTTTATGCCTCCTGCTCTGTAGCGTAAGTATCCGCAGTTGCTCGTATGGAACTTTTTCAACAACGAACATAATTTCACTGAAAACAGACCTGTGTGTCTTGTCCAGCAGTTTGTTTTCAACACACTGGACTCACTCTCATGCCTCATTTGACTCTGCTTTTGCTTACTCCTTTCCCAGATTTCTTCAGCCTACAGTACAGAATTCTGGCTTTCATAGTATCTCACTAGCTCTACCAATAACCATTAGGACCTTAATGAAAATTGTATTTGTCTGGGACATATGGACAAATCTAACTAAGATTTAATGAAAATACATGAAAGATTGAGGATTTTATGCAGGATAAACCAATTCAAGGTTTAATTCAGAAGTAGATTTTAAAACAAGAAGCTAAAAAACCAGCATCACTATTACTGTGCCTTGGAATAAAGTTTTTGTGTATTGTACTCTAATTTTTCTTTCACCAATTTATAAGTTCTTACATCAAAGTATTTAAAAGCTAGTTATCTCTCTGAAAGACTGTCTAAGTGGAGTTTGTTTGTTTTTTCCCTGAGAAACTTTACTCTTGTGGTGAAATGCAAAATCCTATCTGTAATCTTTTTTTTTCCAAGCTTTGCAGACCCCAGTGGAAATTATTTTTATTACAGCTTTCATTTTAAAGTATTCTATTTGTTATCTCAGAATGCTTTCCAAAACTTATCTTTAGTTTAACACACTATATTTTAAAGATTATGTTTCAAAGATGTCATCTACACAGGAAACTGAGTGAAAACCCTATAGTTGCTCTGTTGACACAGAAAAGAAAAAAGAAGGCATGATCCCATGACTTTATCATTAACCATATTAATTTTTCATTAGTCCTCACAAGGTATATGTATATGACAGAGCTCTCTGATGTAACAATTTATGAGTATCTTTTTAAAAGTTTTCTGAAAAAGCATCAGTCATATACTTTCTCAGTTATAAAAATAATGTAAAATATCCCTTTCTCAACATAACAAACATCTCCAGAATATACTGGATCAGTCAATGGCAGGGTCACACAACACAGTAAATTGAATTTTCCCTCAGGTTGGTAGAAAGAAGGATCCACAAACTATAGAAAATCAAATTACAGTTGGAAAATCTGAAGTTTCTTGGACTAATTTAAAAAGCAGTGATCCTTTTTAACTTTATGCTTTTCATTCTTGCTTTTCAACAATTTGTTGTTGGAAGCGTTTCTCAGATTCAGACTGAAGCTTCAAACTTTGCTTCTCACACCTCCTCTTTCAGTTACAAAATTAGGTCCTTTCAAAGTGTGCAGCACAGGCATGAGGCCGGGGGCCAGGAAATCTTTTTTGGGGCTTTCAATGAAATAGTCAATTGATGCATCAGACAGTAAAGAAAGATGTGGAACTATCTCCAATGTACATGTCTCATGGATAAAATCTAGAGACATTTTTTCTCTGCAAAGTAATAGAATAACTTCAGAAGTTAACAGTGTATCCTAGGCTGTTTCGCTTCTACAGCCTGTAAATGGCTTTATTTTCCCTTCTATATTTGAGTAGGGACTGATCTTGGTTTCGTCCATCAGACAGATCTTGTAACAATTAAAATACTTGTCTGGGTTGTACTTTATTCTCTTTGTTGAAGAGACTTCTGTGAATAGTTAATACAGGGGGAAAGGTATTACTCTAGACCTATAGCTATATCGCTCATTTCAGGCTTTTACTGTAGGAAATTGAGATGGACTTGCATCTTGGATATTAATCCTCATCTCACTGGGACAAAAGAGTGTTTTAAGATTACTTAAAGAATCACCAGCAAAGACATCAGCAAAACCAGGTTTAATATAAAAGCCACAGCACAATAAATTCTTACTTACAGGCCTGACTTATTTACAAATAAGTACTTATTTGCAAATAAAGTACTCAAAAAATATTAGTTATAGTAATTTTCTATCCTGATTGCAGTTTAGGTCCATAACTTTCTTTGCCAGTTTGACAATAAATACATTATTCTACTTGTGTTGCTATTCAGGTAAGAGAAATAATTTTCCAAGGCTATTTGTTTAAAAGTAGGAGCTTGATCCTGGGAATAGACACTGTTTCTGTTAGGCTCAAAAGGAGCTCAGACCAGGTGCTGTTTGTCAGAGCTGAGGCCTAAGGAGCATGTCTCAGATCATAGTGCAGCCTGGGGGGGATATGGATGCACCACCACACTCACCCACATTTGAGTTCAGCAGGTTAAATGCAAAAGCTTCGTACTCCATTACTGGCTGACATAAACCATTTTCTCTTCACTCTTTATTTCATTTACTGCTTATAAAATTGCTTTTATAAACTTACCTCAAAAGATTGAATTTCTTTAGAATTTCTTCAGAAATAACATACAAAGTGATCAAAAATTCTTTTACCTATTCTGAGAAAGAATTGAGTTTGGTTTTATGGACTTCATCTTTTTGTCCTATTTTTTTATAGAGCTATAAGTAGTGGAGATAGTATTTTAAAAATAACTTCAAGAGCATCATTTTTGTTGACAGTCAAACAGAAAAAAAAGTTTTATCCCTTTCTTACTTTATCATCCCTATTGACTGTGTCATTGTTCAGTGCAAAAGGAGCTTTTGATCCCACACAGCTGCCTTCATGGGTGAATTGATGTGTTTTAAACTGTCACTGTGTTCTGAGCGATAAGAGGCTTTTTGGAAACCAGATTAGAAGTTTTTCCACTTCTATCCAATGTGTCACAATATCAATCACTTCTAGGTCCTAAACTAAAAGCTGTAAGGAGACTTGCTCTGGTATGGTTAAAATGATGTTTAATGTTTGCCGTTGTTTTGGTTTTTGGCCATGTAAATGCCACTCACTTTTTCTGACATATCAGTTAAATAACCCATCTTGGAAATTAATTTTCTCTAAGTTTTTTATTTTAAAATCATTCAAACAAACCTAATTAGTTCCAAATCCAGTCTGTAATCAGCCTGTTATAGCCGAAAGTCTGCAGAACAAGTTTCTAGATGATCATAAATAGATATCTAAGAATATTTATGTGTCCTTGCACACTAATGACTACACATGCAAACCTGTCCTTTGTTAAATTATATAGTAGCTTAGAAAGATACCCTGTAGAAGCTAATATAGAGTTCCACTTTTCCTAGAGCCTCCTCTAGGATTTAATTTCATATTAAAAAAAAAGAAATGTACACTGCTTACAATAATCCAAAAATCACCTAAATATTTCTACTGTATTAGTGCTCCAATACTAGGCACTTAAAGATTGGAAAAGGCACACAGAAGAAGTACTAGGTTTTTCTCTCTCCAGAAGTTTAACTTACTGTATTTCTTAATTGCACTTTCAAATGTGATTTTAAAAGCCTTGGTCAAGAGATGCCATATCAAGGATTTATAATCATTAAGAAACCTGTCTTATATTCTTAATTTATTTTCACTTGTCATGTAAAGCAGGCATACTTACAAATTTTATTTCTGTCACAATAAATGAAAAATTATTCTAAAATAATGATTCTATTTGATGGGTATGCCTATGAAAGGAATACAATATAATATAATATACAATACTATAATTTAGTATATTGTTGTATAATATAACATAATATGTATTATAATATGTATAATAATGTAATGAAATAATGAAGTTAACAAGAAAATTGAAAAACTGAAAAACACCTATTTTGCTTCGTATGGCTAGGACTCCTTACTATTTGAAAGTGTGAAATAGTTTATTGACTCACATCACGCAATAGCATCTCCTATACATGCCTATGAACACAGAATATAAATTGGTGTTCCAACAGCCATTGTATTTAAAGGGTTTTCTACACTTGTAAATTAAGATACGGTGTAAGTTTTAAAGTAAAAACTATTATCAATTACCTCCCTTGTAAAAGTACTTAATTTAAACAATGTACATTAAATTTACTCAGAAAATTAAAAGGTTCATTCCAATGTGATAAGTGTGTGTGTGTGTGTGTTTGTATCTATAAAAGATAAAGATATATATAAAATATAGATATACATAGATATATCTGTGTATGCATATATAAAATACAAAATAGACTAGACTAGACTAGACTAGACTAGACTAGAGAGTATAGATATCTATATTTATAGATAGGCTGATTCCAGTCATCTCTTAGGATCTAAAATATTGGTACCTATGTAGATTGTTTCATAGTCATGAAACAATCATGTCAAATCTCTAGCCAAATCCTCTGTTGGAACAAAGGAACTGCAGTTTACCATGACACTTTTTGACCTTAACCTCCTCTACTTACATCACTCAGTGTGACGGAGACCTCCTACATAAGAGCTGCCTGTACCCGAAGTTCAGCAAAAGCTAACAATTAATTCAAACTTGCATAAAATACTTTTCAACTTATAATTAAATTGTAATTTTCCTAATGATTTTTTTAGGAAGAAATTTCCATCTGTTTCAAATGTCCTCTCATGTCAGGGGACATTTTTACCACAATATATGTTCTTACATTGTCTTGTTTTCCTTTCTTTGTGCTCCAAGTAAAAAGTCATTTTCTTGGAATGGCAAATACTGAAAATTAGTCTTTCTTTAAAAGGTCATTCTCTTTATATTTTTAATTAATCGTATCTCTGTATGTCTAATTATTCCTGGCAGCACTATCCCTCTGTGGAACTTAGATAATGTGAAGTGCATGGTTACACTAGTAACTACAGTACTGGTTACATTTCCTCACTGAACTGTGTAGTTTACTTGCAGACTAAATGGTGCAAGATTTTGTGGCAGGAAGACAGATTGAAACACAGCATAAAGACTCATAACATACTAATCCTAGACTGCATAAATTCTTGAGTGGTATCAGGTTATAAAGAAAAGTGGAAAAAAAAAGGGGGGGAAATGGAGTTCCATTCTCCAAAAGCTCTAAACTTTTTGTTTCCACTGGACTAGTGCTGCAAGTACAGTTGTATGAAACTGTAAAAGTTTGTAGGATCCATGTTCTTAAGTCCTTGGAGCAGGCATGCCTAGTTTGTGTCTTCCAGTTTGGCAGCCTGCTACTACAACCAATTAAATATATTTGAACTATAAGGGAATGGAAGATACAGCTAAGATACAGCTAACATACAGCTAACACTGAACTGAAATAAGACTCATTTTTCATTTAATAGTAGCTGTTGGACAATTTTTAGAGAGAAAAGATAGGAGTGAAATTAAGATGGTTTTCTTGGTTTTTTGTTTGTTTGTTTTTCTTTTTTAATATAATCAAGTTTTTTTCCTGAGTTTTTAGGAGAAGGTTCTTTCTTCAATAACTAGTCACAGAAATGTGCTGCCTCCATACAGCAACAACCTTGAAATGCAGGTAGGTGAAAGAGACAACACCATTGCAGCTACCTATACATAGTTCTGTTTTAAACCTTGTGAGACAATGTTTTCTCATTATATGGAGTTACATCGTGTTTCTGCACAGGATAAAAGAAAAAAACCAAGGAAGAGGTCACTTCCGGGCAGTATTTGTGGTGTACAAAGCTCATGAGTGGCATGACACACATGCAGGGTGTCATAATTTTACTAATTTATGGCCTTGAGAGAATAAAGAGGTGCTAGAATCAAGCTTTTACAAAACAGCAGCAACATTGTCAATATATTGATAAATGAACTGTTACTCTTTATAACTAGGAATTATGCCGAGTTAACTCCTGATGTCAAACATTATAAAGACACAGTCTTGGCTTTTAGTCTGACCATGCAATAGTATATGTGACATATCCTAGTTGTTGACAACAGCATTTTAAAATTAATTTAGATTCCTAGCTAAATGATGAAAGAAACATTAATTGCCTAATAAATAAGCATCTAACACAGGAAAATTTAAAGTTGGAATTGGAATATTCTATTGTATAATTACTGCAATAAATACATAAAGTTGTAAAACTCGAGATGCAGGCACATCTACTGCAGAAACTATATTTATCAGTAAATACGAAAACAAATGACCTTTTTAAATCTTTTTTTTTTAAAAAGTCTAAAAATTGAGACACAAAATGTCATTAAGATCACGTAAATTAAAGATTCTTATTACTGTTCTAAGGTACATCTACAAATGGTCACTTGGCCATTATCTGTTAAGGGAGGAGAGTAAAATGAAAATATTCCCTTTTATGAAGACTTTCCCCTCCACTTTTATGAAAGAATACTTTTTTTTGAATGAGGATTCTCATGCACTTGAGTGGAGACTGAAAAGAAATAGAGCTCCATTTACATACTGTTGTTTAGGCTTGACTTTACCATGTGGTATTGAGCAGATATCAAATTATATTTATTTATACACATAACTTCATAAAAATAGCCAGCTGCATTACTAATAAACACAAGCAAGCTAAAGATCACCGTGGGCAGTAAAAGGCTGCTACATGTACCCAATTGAATGCTGAAAGGTATATCATTTAATTTCACAACCTTAATTTCTCACTTTCATTCCTCATCCTAGGGAAAAAAAGGAAATACATTATGAAAAAAATTGTTAGTAGAAGTACCATTCTACAATATTATTACTGACATGTTACTGATTAATTCATTGCAGCTAAAGTTTGGAGAAGAAAAACGTACTGCAATTCTTAAGGAAAAAATAAGTGTGCTGTTATGTCAGTGGCGTTCACATAAATGAGGCAATATCACATTCTTTTAGAATCTAGTCACTATTTTCAGGATGGACAGAAATGTCGAACACAAGTTCATTTTCTTCATCTGACTAAAGGCAACACGATTGCAGAACCATATTCACAATCAACAGGTGGAATTTCTGTCTCCTCCGCTCCTAGAAAATCCTGTCCCTGTGTGGCCCACCAGCTCACACACTGTGAACTCACAGTGTGAGGTAATTCAACTCTGTGCGCACTTCCCGCTGAGTCTTTTTGATTACTGTAACTTTTCAAGAGCTACAGAAACAGGAACTCTCTAAAAGTCAGGGGTTTATTTTGTTAGTTGCTTTGGTAATATTTAATTTCTTCCAGGCATCCTTACTGTGTAACAAAGGTAAAATAGTTTAATTAAAAGATTGAGAAAAAAACTACAATTTTTTCTGTCACTCGTCAAGGAAATCAGAAAGTCTGAAGGACTATTCTAACATTATTTATAGCAGGTATCTATAAATCTTCATCTGATCTTGGTATTATCTTTAAAAGCAATCATTGGCTTAGCATGATGCAAGTGCAAATGATTAAATAAAGTCATGAAAGCAGCTTTTATTTTCTCTGCAGCAGCAAAGAAGCGGGTGAGTGTTACAGGAGACATAGGTGGAAAGCAATTATAGGTTAAAGCACAATCCTACTGAAAGATACAGAGGTAGCCTTTCACAATTTTTTTTTTTCTGTGTAATGATTACTCTTTATGCTTTTCCTTTCTGCTAGGATATAAATAATATTAATAAAGAACTGACTGAAAGAGCTAGCACATGATATCTGTTTACTGAAGGGGCTAGGTCGATGCAAATAACAACCTGATAAAGCTAGGGGAAAGTATGTTTATGAAAGTTGTTGCTTGGTTGGTTTTATTCGTTCAAGGCCTCTTCAACCTAAGTAGTAATCATATGTGGGATGAGGAGAAATGGAAGCTTTATTATGCAGAAACACAGTCTTACTGATTAAAAAAATGGGTGACTTAAAAAATATGAAAACAAATAAATTTTTAAAAAGGTATGGTATTTTTAAAAGTCCATGGTATTTTGGGTATGGGGATTTTATTTGAATGATTATAAGCACTCATAGCCTAAGTCACTTTTATGAGACAATAATTTTATAGCTGTACAATTCACTGTTTTGGGGACCTTGATATGAACAGGATTGCTGAAATGATCAGTGTAAGAAATAGGACTAAACAAAAATAAATAAACTAAATAACTTGTATTTAAACAGACCAGTGGCACAACAATGCTCTTATTCTGACAGGAATGACAAACCTCACCACAAGAGTAGGAACCAGTTGGGAATGGAAATTTCCTAAAAAGGCTTTCATTCCAAAGCTAGATTTTTTATGAAAGTGAGGCCTCTCACAGCAATTAATTATGACAAATGAAATAAGATCTATTATTTGCTAAAATAGTAAACAATGTCCACTCAACTCATGTAATCCACACACTGCTTTTCATTATGTAAGCTAAAACAGTATTACAAATCATGATATTAATGTGCCTGCCAAAATTCTGAATCTTGTATACAGCATACTTCAGGGACCTCCTTGGCATATTTTCAGGTTGAGGGAGTAAATTGCATAAATGCTAATTATTTTCCCACTCTCTCTCAATTTTTTAAGTTAATATACAGCTCTGTAGTAACTCCTATGCTAAAAGCTAGAAAACAAAATATATCCTTTCTGGTTTGTAGCCCTATAAATCGTGGAAACAAAATATTTTAATATGCTTCAGATTTATCCTGTGATAAAAGTCATACAAATTATGTGAATTTTTAAAGTTAGATTTATTTATATATATAAATATAATCCCTACTTGAAACAGCTAACTACATAGCAACATAAATCAAAGTTTTCACACAATTCCACCTTAATTATAAGAAATTCTCTTTTAATTTCTTCCAGTTAATGAGCTAGAAAAGAAAACCCTTTTAACCTAAAAGCTCTCTTCTAAAGCAAAAAAGCTAAAGGACTATTATTTGCTTCTTTTACTTCATACCACTTCTTTCATTTTTATATTATAATGCTGTTAGGAACTAGTTATCTGCTGTACAAGTCAAGGGTAAAGGGAACAAGAGATTCTGAGCTGCAAAGAAGTAACATAGCCATGAGGTTAGACTGGCAAGACGTGTTTGACTTGAATTCCCCAGTCTGCAAGTTACATGATGAGACTTTTCAGCAGGGCCTGCTTACATTGTGGGATCTTTCCTATTCTTGCTACCAGATGGACACTGGCAAGTGATGAGGTGGGGACCAACCTGGCCAGAGCAGGAGTGTCCTACTCCCCAGATGGCCCCAGGTACCTCCCCTCTCTGAGATTTCTCAGAGCACCACTGTGCTATCACTTTGAACTGGGTAAGCATTCTTTTTTTAAACTTCTCTCCGTCACGGTAGCCCAGCCTAGTGCAATGAATGCTGTTCAGAGTGTCAAGGAGGATTGACCTGCAGGGACACGTCATTGCTCCCAAATGTTGATGAGGGCAGCAGTACAACTTTTCACCAAACCTTGATGAAAAGTTGGAGAAAAGCAGCAAAACACTCCTGTCATGGACAGGATAGCCCAGGGATGATCTCCTCTGTAAAACAGCAAACCATGCATAAAACACAGCTTAGGGGAGCACACTCAGTCTAAAGTTTGCTTTCTGCAGAATTAGAATGACTGAGCCATATATATCAGAGTGATGAAAAACTTCAGCACTGAGAGTTTGAGTTTATCGTTCAATCCTATAAACCTAGATTTTGTGAATATCCTGTTGTCTGTCCTGGGAAAGAAAGGAATAAAAGGGAAAAAATGAAGTTTTAAAGAATATCATGGTACTTTGTAAGTCCACAGAAATCAAAGAATGAAATGAAGAAGAAAAAAAAATCTATGGGGTCTTATGAGAAGGACTACCAGAAATCAAATATTAAACAGACAATAATACTTATTGCATTAAAATTTTATTTTGGCAAAAACTTTTCTTCAAATATCAGGTGTTTTTTAACCATTTAGATGAATAGAAACAGTCTTCACCTGCCTTCACAGGATCATGTTAACATCACTATTCCTTATTTTCCTCTGCTTTCCAAAGCATTTACTTTTAAAATGCTAAATGAAGAGGTGAAAACTGATTGAGATTTTAATATACACACTGCACTGCATTTCATACCTGTGTCTCCACACATACACATATTAAGCTTTCACACCTGAGAAATATTCAGGGAACTTTCCCAGCTCAATCTGATTTTGTTTCCTATGTGCATTTCAGAATGTTGTACAAGAACTAGCATAAATATCTTCCCTTAAATACTTGTATTACTTCCTAGATTCTGGCTGCTGACATAGTTCCTAGCTTGGATTAAGGTGCTTTAAGAATTATTTAATGGGACACAGCCAATAAGATACTAATCAATTGCCTCAACAGGATAGGGAAGAACAGTAATATTGCTGATATTAAAACACAGTAAATACTTTCCACCAGGGAATGACTGCAAAATATGTTTTTCCTCTCTTTGTTTTAAATTCTTCAGTTCCCATTTAAATTTTTTCCTTTCAGTCTCAATGTAAGACACTAAACAGCACTCATTTAGAAACTGTTTGTGCTGTGATTGTTGTTCCTTGTTTAAAAATACCTGTAATATTTTTTTCAGATATGGGTGGGTTTTCTTCCTTTAATAGGAACATTTAGGGACAGACAGTTTGCACTTGGGCTTCTCTGATTGAAGCACAGACAGAATGTGCCAGGAATAAAAACATATAATGACGGTATTTCTGGATATAAACACCACTTTACTTATTAACAAGAGTAAACAGAAAAACACCCAAACAATCATTTCACAGAAATCCATCTTGACTTCCTAATAAATCAATAACTGAAATGTTGTTGATGCCCAAATGGCATGCTCTACAAAAACCCTCATGTTTTTCCCACTCAAATTGCAGAATAAATAACTCTCCCCCATTTGAAAGATGCAATTGCTTACAAAACATTCTACTGAAATCATAGTTCAGTTCCAGTTACTTCTCAGTAGTTCTTTGGTATGTCATGAAAAAAATGACAAATGTTGCTGCTTTATATAATCGTTCTCTGCCCCCTTCCCTTTTCCCTTCGTTGAGTGCTGTCTCAAGTCAAGCAAGTCCCAGTTTACGCTTTCCTTATCCTGACACAGTCTGTGTCAGCCAGGCTTAGGGGTAAACCTAAATTTTGCTAAGCTGCTCTGCAAGGAGAAGACCTCATTAGCATCTAAAAGCCAAAGATCAATAACCTGTATTGGCTAAATACTTGAAGGTGGATGCATTCAGATTCATCTCTGGTTATTATCAGCCATGTGACAGTGTCACAAATGCAGACCAATGACCCAGTCGTTCAGATTGATGGAAAATTGAAGCCACAGGCATTTTAAATATAGAATTGTCTGACACCTATTTTATATGTCTGAGTGCAAGGAGTTAGGATGACTTTATAATTTCCAACAGGAACAGTAGCATGTCAAAATTATGCATTATTTAGAGTATTTTGAACAAAGACTGTATAGGAACAGTGATTTTCTGGGTTTCAGTTATAATGAAACAGATAGGACAGACCTAAAACTTGTATTACACAGCAGCTATGTCACAATTAATTTAAAAACAACTCCACAGTTATTTGGAATTCATGTATTAATTCTGTATATGACACTGTCTTCAGAGTAAAAAATATGAACTGCACAGTTTAGGAGTCAAAGATGAAGCATGTCTTTTACCTCTTGCCGCCTTAACACTGTCACCAAATTTTTATTTTCCATTGTATTCATTGTTAGCACATTTATATTGTATTCAAATCTCACATGTCCAGCCCTGACCTGATTGGCAACAACAGTTGTTTTTTTTTTTAATTGTTTTTTAAACTTGTGTAATTTCTTTGCCAGGAGCTGACGAATAGTAACAAAGTCACATTGCATTTAAAAGACTTTCTGAAAAAAAACAAGAACAAAAACAAAACTAGGTCAAAGCTCTCAATCTCACTTTTCATAAATGAATTTGATTTTCCTAACTGGAGAATATAGTTTTCTAGCGCTCAAAACTTTAAGTTTCCCAGGTCACTAACATGAATGAAATAGTCAACAAATACTATTCATATTTAAGGCAGAAGAGAAAACTTAATAAGGCAAATGAGGTTAAAATCACTCTTACCTGATCTATAGCTAAAACAATCTAAGGTCTTTTCACCTAGACATGCAACTGTGAGACCAACAGGTTGCTTTCCCCATCTTTCATAATCTCTAATTTTATCTGATGTTTCTAAGACTCAGGGGGTAACAAACCTGATCAGATTGAGAAGACCAAACAATGTGACATGCTTTTTTAGCTGTTCTCCTGATGGTCTTACTCCACTAGCCCCTCTAGCTAATGGTCTCAGCTCTGCTCTGGCTTTTGTCCTTATTCTGCTTCTTGCAAAAGATATGTCATGCTGGGAACATGCCCCTTAGCTCACAAAAAGCCTTTCAAGCATTTCTTCTCTCTTACATACATCACAAGAAAATTCTTTTTTTTTCTTTTTCTTTGGGTTCTAACCTGCAAAGTATTGGTTTAATTTAGGGTTGGTCGGAGTTAGTCAGTCTGGACTTCTCCACTATGTTAGAAATACACAACTATGCATCACTTTTTGATATAGCTTCAGTTTTACAAAGAGCTCAAGTTTATAAAACAACACACGAAAAACATTCAGCCATCCCAGTTTGGGGGTTTTTTTCGAGTCTCATCTTCAGCACAAATCAATAGAGCTCCTCTCCATGGTCTTGCTCCCTAGTTTTTCAGATTGTTGGTTCTGTAAAATGTTAGTAGGTGCATATTCACACAAGAAGCTTTTTTAAGATTCTTTTCTGAACATTTTGTACAATAAAATTTCAAAGGGCAGAAGATTCAGGACAGTTGAAAAAAAGATTTGTGAATAGTTTCTCATCTTGTGACTTCTTATGTGCCTGAATATGATTCCAAAGTCAGAAACTGCGGTATCTCAATTTGGATGACTTTAGTCCTTTGCTGCAACACAAAATGAAGAACTGCAGGAAAAAAATTTATTTTGGTAATAAGAGAAAAAGGTCAAAGGCATCAAAGGCATCAAAGATTCATTCATGATAGAAAAAGCCTCTGAAGTCATTGAATCCAACCTCTGACTGACCACTACCTTGTCAACTAGACCATAGCACTAAATGCCATGTCTAGTTGCTTCATGAACAATTCCAAGGATTGTGACTCCACCACCTCCCTGCTGTAGATCATTCCAATGCCTGACAATCCCTACCATGAACAAATTTTTCCTGGAATCCAACTCAAACCCCTCCTGGTGCAGCTTCCTGTTACTGGTTGCCTGGGAGAAGAGATCAACCTCCACCCTTTGGGTAAATGTAGAGAGTCACAAGGACCCCCTCGAGCCTCCTTTTCTCTAGGCTGATCAATCCCAGCTCTCTCAGCTGCTCCTTGTGGGGTCCAAACTAATCAATCCCAGGTTGGGGGTGAATACTGGAATTCTTTATTAAACACACGATTTGCAATATATCGATCTGGTAGGCAGGGCATGCTAATGAGGAGGACAGGTTATGTTAAGTATGGGACGGATTTTGTTAACTAAAGGATTACACAATTTTCGGTTACAATTACACAAACTGGTTAATATTCTCCTGCAGGGAGGAACCACCTAGAGGCAGAAAAAAAAGGAGTTTCTACACGTCTGACAACGTTACCAAAAAACCTTTCCATATATTGCTGAAAGAGACAGTATGATTAATCATAACTAAATATTAATAAGTCCTGCGATGGAGTGTCCAGTCTTCACAACAGGGAATTCTTCTTGTCTCCTGCTACCTCCTCCATGGCCACCTGCTTAATCCTGTCAGTCCCCTTTCTGCTGACAGCTGTGTGTCAGTCTCAACAGCTCTTCATAAGATTTACTCTCTAGACCCTCTCCCAGCTCTGTTGCCCTTCTCTGGACTCACTCAATGTCTTTCTGGTGTAAGAGGCCCAGAACTGGACATACAGTTGAGGTGTGATCTCACCAGTGCTGAGTGCAAGGAGGCTGGTCACTTCTCTGTTCCTGCTAGACACATTATTGCTCATCCAAGCCAGGATGCCCTTGGCCTTCTTAACCACCTGGGAACTGCTGGCTCATGTTCAGCCATCTCTCAAACCGTCTTTTTCCACTGGACAACTTTCTGGCCACTCTGCTCCCAGCCTGTAGAGCTGCAGGGGGTTTTTGTAAGCGAAGTGCACATATAATCTGGTGGGTGGGAAGACAGTTAAATCCTTAAAGGTACACAAATGTAAAAGCAGGCAAAGCTGTTGGGATGTTCTCACATTAACTCTACAGTGTCTTAGAACCTCTTCTCTGCAGATCCAAAACAACATGGATTTCCTGTTAGTTATTGCCTATTTTTCTTTCTTGTTGGCAAGAAAATGGGCATTAAGACAGGACTACCAGTAATGATAAGCAGGAATGATGATTCTGTGTGTGATTTGGAGAAATTTATCTTTTACAAAGAAATTTATTTAATCCATGGCAAATGCTGTGTTTGCTATAGTGGAGGTACTACTGAATTCAGATTAATTGATGAAAGACATTTTCTGCTAAGGAAAAATAAATACAAATCAAAACAAAACAAAGAAGGAAGATACAGAACTATCCCCCCGAGACCATAATTAATTCAAATTATAGAGATGCTTAGGCATTTTGACGTGGCAGAATTTTATGATTATAAATGATTCTGCAAGTAAGAAATCTGGTTGCATGTTTTTGCCCTAGACAGGGAAATGAAAGTCTTTTATCACACAGCACAGAATGAAAAAAATCTTTTACAGACCTTAATCCCTATACCAACAATTTATTAGGAAATGAAAATATTACTGATCATTAGGTAAATTGCTTAAACAGCACTTAAATGGCAACTTTTATTTTTTTTTTTTGCTTCAAATAGGTAATTTGTATTAAAGAAAAAGATAGACAAGGTCATTCACAAAGTTCTTAAAATGCTGCTTTTATTTGTATATTGCATTCATTCATTGAAATACTTATTAAAGTTTATGTAAGAATAGTCATCTTAATTTATCTGAGTTTTTCTTTTTCTGAAAAAATCTATTAAATACATATTTTTGTCTTATCGAAATGTGAGAAAGAATTGCATGTTGAATATCAGTCTATAGGAGTTGATGGATTCATGGTTATTCTTCACTTAAATGGCCTTTGCTTGCCTACAGTTTGTCTGACTTCTATAAGAAAAATGACAGAGGTATACTCCAAACTATCTTGATATTTAAGGCATTCCCCTAAAGCTGGAATCTATGAATAAAAATCACTTCAGTCTAAGGAGGGAATTTAAATCACTTGCCAGTCTAGTTTTTCTCTTTCATATGATAAAAATGCAAAACTGCTTACCCTGGTAAGGTTTTTTAAAGATTAAAACCTTCAGGTGGAAAATTTTGGGGATATTTAAATGTGAAAATCTTTGTTTTCTAAATAATTACATCACATTTTCCATATACTTATTAGTGCACATATCTGAGTGTCCCTGCAAAATCAGGATCTGCTTGAGAGTGAGCAGTGGCTGCTCCCTCTGTCTGGGTCTCAGAAGTTCAGGGACATCATAGTTCCCCTATGGAGGTATCTCAGTGTCCAGCCAGGAACACCTTGGAACCCAAGATTCCAAGTGAGCTTTTAGGAGGTATATGGATAAGTTAAAATATATTTTTTGATTTAGATATCTACTGCTCACTGAAACTGCATTCTGGTTTTCACACTCTCTCTCTTTCTGTGTCCAAGTACAACAAACAATGCCAACAGTGATGGTATGAAACACGAAAAACAAAAAAAAAAATCCTAAACAATTCTTAGTAAACAGTGTTCATTTTCTGAAACACTCCAGCTACACTTACGAATATATTCTGGCCAATGAAATGCTGAGCTAGATGATTTTATGGCAGGAGTCCTCTCAATTACCTACCAAATGACTTGGGAATTTGGGGATGTCCCTGATGACTGGAAGCTATCCCAGATTATTCCAGTTTCGAAGGAGGGCCTGTGGGAAGATCCAGAAAACCACACACCTGGTAGTCTACCCTCACCTCAGTACCTGGAAAGATTATGGGGAATATCACACTGGGTGATACTCATATTTCTCACAGGCTTTTCTCCTTTTCAGACTTTCACCAGCATCAGATAAGTAGAAAACTGAGGCTAAAGGGACAGAAGCTTCTCCACCACCACCATTTTGTCTCATTTAGAAATCCTTGTCTTGCCAATTTACATTTTCAGGAATCAGAAGTGGGAACCTGATTCTGTAATCCCAGATCCTTATTCATTTGTATTCACTGTTAATTAGGGTATCATTAATCTAGCTCAGTAGACAGAGACCATTTTCCATCCAACATTAGGAATAATACAATATCAAACAACTAGGAAAAAAGGGTAGTAGCCTCTTGTCATCACTCTGCCTCGAGGGTATAGCTCAGGGACCTCATGAAGAGCACTCCAGTCACTTCCCACAAGTAATAGATATTCCCAGCTACTGAGTCCAGCATTTCTGAGATTCAGTGCTGGCATCTTAGAACCATCAGTTCATTTGTATGATAGCCATAACGGCATTTTTGGATGCAGAACTGACAATTTAGGCTACACATCAGCATTAGTTTAGTAAAGACATACAACTGCCAGTCTCTTATGGGATAGTGGGAGCAACTTTTGTTATTGATCCACTTACCCAGATTTGTTAAAGCCACAGACATTAAAGGGGCATAGGCTGTATATGGGATCCTATGTTTTGTTCTGAGGCAGAGAGCTTAATCATTAATCTGTGGCATATTTTGGTACTCACCTCCATTATAAAACAGTATTTCTGGCTTTATAATGTAGCACTAAAAAACAATGAAACAAAAATATTGCTGACTAAAATTAACTGTGCCAATAGCTGGACTGACACATATAAGATGTCAAATTTTTCTAGTTCCAGTATCAAGAGATTTAGAGGCTATAGAGGTAAAAGATGCTGACTGTTCCTTCTTCCCATTCTAGTACGATGTACCAAACTCTTTGAAAAAATAAATAATTAAGAAATGGGAAAAAGCAGACATTGTGAAAATACTAATGTCATCATTATATCTTTAGGACTTATATACAGACTGAAAATGTAATGAAGTGTGTCTTCTTGCCACTTCTGTGGCAAAGAGGGCAGAGGGGTGAGTGTGATTAATATGTACTACATTTTAACTTTGCCCTTTTTATTAGGTTATTTCTTGTAAAGGACATTTTTATTGTTGAAAATAAATAACATAAGGACATGCAATTTAGCAAGCTGCACAATTATCTCAGCTGAACTACAATATGTGATTATGGAGTGTTAACTCATAATTAGGTAATCTATGGTGTGCCAACAAATCAGAAATCTTCCAGAGACTAGATTATTTTTCATCATCACAGAAGAAACCTGGCATCCTATGCGGCATCTAACAGTACCAATTAACTTCTAAAGAAACACGATGCAAGAAAAAGTCAGGCTCTGTACTTAACGATTGTGGTGACCTGACATCCTTCTCTATCTCCACAATTACCGTGGGCTGTTTATTGATAAGGAGAGAATGGAAGTCCTTGAATTTCACAGCCTTATCTATCATCAGATATAATACTGCATATACCATTTTGACAGCTTTAGGCTGTAATTTTTGAAAAAAAATAATTAAAATATCTAACTATAAACAAACCTCTGAAAGGAAGTCTATAAAGTCTTGATAACTTATTTTCATCTTGGTTTTGCAGTATACATTATCTTATAACATCAAAAAGATAAACGAACAAAAGGAAACTGGCATTCTTTAGTATCACTAGATTAAGTTTTAGTCATAGGTGTCCTCAGATTCCTGCCAAACACACTTGTCATTTTTAACTCATTTTTTGTTAATTATGTCTTTCTTGCATATTGCCAGTTTTATGTCTAACATCTGTGATATCTAAAGTGGTCATTATCACACCAGCTGCCATCTGACTTGGGTAGATAAAATTTTGTACTTAAAATATGACATAAAGGAGAATGAGTCATCAGCTATGTATTAAAATTATTATTAAAAGATTGGATTTAAAAGCAGCTAGTAAGTTATAAAGAAAATATTTACATAGTGAAAAACAAGAAGCACTTTCAAACTTAGAAAATAGTATGAAAGAAAAGCAGAGCCAAGAGATTTCTGAAAAAGAATGAAGACATAGACAAGATTTCCTCATTATATTGAAGATATCATTAACGTTTCTTCTTTATCCTCTCAAAAATTTAATTTCTCATAAATCACTATGAACAAAGGCCTTAAAAACATCCTGGTCTCTTTCTCAGCAAAAATTAACAAACTAAGCCTGTGAGGAATTGGAAAACAAGTGTTTATAACTAAATAAATTAAGACAGAGGGCTTTTGAGAAACTGTGTCCATCCATTGCTTTAAATAGTACATGAACCTCTAGGAAGCAATAGCCTCACCTTTTCTTAGCAAGGCAATCACAAATTGTACCATTAATTAAGAAAATTATGTGTCTGTTGGTCCTACATAAAAAATGTAATATCCCTGACTGACTCAGCAATTTCATTTGTACCCCTTGATTTTAATGTATCCTCATGTGTAACGTACACTACAAAAAGATTTGACAAACATAAATACTTAAAGTTGTGTTTTTCTTCCACTATGCCTGATAGTTATGAAGGTCATATCATTCCCATTCAATACATATTAGTACCTGAAAATCATGTCCTTTGTAGATGATGAGCTCAGCCAACATGTTCAGTGCTGAGGTTCCTGTGATAACAGAGAAGCTGAATTTTGCAAATGGCATTTCAGGACTCTTAACACCCAGAGCACTACTCATCCATGGAAGACCCTCCTCTGAGTCTAAGTCTCACATTTGGATGAGTTCTGGCTCTCATATCTGGAAGTGTTTAGAATCTGGCTGCAGGATGCCCTTTCTGACCTATAAGCCCATACTGACATCAAAAAAGCATCCAAATATTTTTTTCCAGTCTTGTCCATTGTAGTTATACAATTAGTTCCCATTCATTTGACAACAATTAGTGGCTGTCATATTATTTTAATGGCACAAAGATTTTCTAAATTTACTTTAACTCAGTTGCATATATATATATATATATATATATATATGAATTACTAGAAAGTGTAAATATTTGTTTAAATATGCCAGGTTTATGCTTGAAACTTATAAGAACAGCTGGAGCCTGTACAAAATAAACTTTTTTATTTAAATGTTCAGCTGTAAACAATGAAAAAATTGTAAGAATAATTTTTCTGGTTTCTTATGCTGTGTTTTTCATAGTTGTGGTTGAATGGATCTCTTGTTCTTTCAGAGAAAGACTCCTCTAAAGCATTAATGCAGAATCTCTTGAAAATTATTGTCTATTCTAAACTATAAGACCTTTAGGAAGTGGTCTGAATAAACACCTCTGGAATTTTCAAATATATGCATAAGTTTACTTAAATGAGAATTTTGGGTTCAATCACAGATGTCCCTTGTCTAAAATTATTAAAAATTAAAATGTTATAATATTTATACTCAGAAAATTGAATTTTGAATATTTAATTCTAATAGTAAAACAAAACAACTGTGGCAGTATCTTTTATGTCAAGATCATTCTTGTCTATACACACAAAAAAAAGAGAAACTGACAAGAGTTCAATTAATCCTAAATAGGCAATTTTTGGTTATATTTATTTAATTAATATATTATTTAAAATGCACTTACAATAGCCAAAATACTGCATTATACACTGAGTTGCAATTAAACAGAACCTGTTCATTTATTCCTTCCATTTGTTCTTATTCTTTCTAATGCCTTTTACTCCAGAGGCTGAAGTCTCTTCAAGGAATCACCAGTTTCAGTTAATGTAATTACTGAAATTATATGTTTAGTAAGAGGTGAAGGGGAGTGTTTGCATTTAATTTAATTATTTTAAACAGTGACAACTTCATCAAGAATAATCGTACACACCAAGGTTGATATATCTTTTTGGTGAACTGCAGCAAAATAATTTATTTCTGGAACAGAAATCTTACTAAGCACAGCTAACAAACATATTTTTATGTTTCTGCAGATAAATTAGAAATTAAAAAAATTATTTTGTTCAAAAATACTTTTTTTTTCTCATATTTACTACTCACACTCTTGAAAATCAAATCGCTCTAAAATTTTTCATTAACTTCTCTTTGATCTAAAAAGCAGCAGAACTATGAAGACCTGAAAACATCTGGTCATCAGAGCAAGTACGCATGATTCAGACTAGACTTGTGAATCTTGTTGTTATGACCTGGTCTTTATGGGTATGTCTATACTAGGAAATCAAATCATTGTTCCTTGCAGCAGCCTGTGAGGATGTCACCAGGCGTGACTCTGTTGAACATCACATGAATTATTGCCAGGTATGGTTCAGGACTCAGAGCAGAGTCGCCCTGAACAGCCAGACTGCTCTGTAGAATGAGGGCTAATAAACATCAATGGACAATCCTCTTCAGTCACAGCCCATGCCCAAGTGTGCTCCTAGGCACATTTGATTAACATGGATGCAGTCTTGGCACATCTAGTGTAGTTAGTTCAGTAGGGTCCCACGTGTTACAGTCACCTCTTGGCTGCTCTGTAGCAATGTCACTGAAATCTGTCCTCTGTTCAAAAAGTGAAAACCTACAGACTGATGGACCAACCACATTTTTTCTGTAGGCAGGAGGGTTATGTTTTTTTTTTTGAAGGACTACTCTGATCCTTGCTCACTAGCAGGCATCTGTGGGGAAGCATGAGTTATTCCCTGGAGGGTAATTTCTCAGGTTTTCCTCTTTTAAGTGACCAATATTCTCAAGCTTATGTAGATATACATACTGCAGTGATATATCAAAGTTGTCTCAGCAAAAATAAAAACAAAAAGGAAGGCAAAATATGGGGTAGAGCTAATACAGTTGTATATTTCAAGTAGTGAATTTTCAATGCAGAAGAAAAACCAGCATCTTTTAAATTTTTCTTAAGCTTTTTGACCAATTCAATTGGAAAGAAAGGAAATTCAATAAAAAAATAAGCATAAAGTGTCAGGTATGGATTACTTATACAAAATACCTTGCATGAGTTTTCCAAGGATTTAATTAGATCAGAGAATCCTGAGATACATGGCAGTAAACACTGTAAATTTCACTTCAGTATTTTACTTCAGAAGAGGAACCCAGGTATAGAGATTCACATCCCTCCTTGAAATCACCAAGAGTCAGTAAGATTACATAAGAAACTCCTCATCAGCACTTCCTTGCCTCTGATCATTTTGTACAGTCTCCACCCCATTACAAAATAAGTCACTATTACTTTATTTTAGGAAGTAGCAGCACTTGACCCTCACTGAGGGGTAGTTTCTTGTCTCTGACATGAAAAGGTCACATTTTCACATAACTAAAAACCAGCCTTCCCAGGCTGTCTGTGCCCTGGCATAGCACATTTCTAGCTCCTGCTCTTCACTGTCATCCATACTCTCAGCTTCTTGCTGTTGAAAAAGGAGGAAGGCTGCTTGCTCCAGGACTTTTCATTCCAAGGGACTGATTTCTGTCAACTTCATCAGCATGCTCAAGTGTGTCTTAATTTTAGAATCCTCAACAGAAGTGAATGTTGCTGAGGCATTAGCTTCTCAGTGAGACATTAAAAATAATAAGTCAAACTAGTAATTTCTCCTCAAACTGCAGGTAGAAACATCTGAAATTCTGAAAGAAGGTGTTAAACAGTATTGAGAATAAAAATTTTGTTGTATAAATTTCATCAGTCCCCAAAGACTCATAAAATAGTTTCTAAAGCTGTTAGGCTTTTAAAAAGATATAAAACATAATAGACTGTACATTTATATTGCATCTTCTTCATCTGTTAGTTGGGCCGAGTTGAGGTTTATGAAGACACTAAAGAATAATTCTGCATCATAAAAATTCTATCCCTGTGTTTATTCATTTAAATGATAAATACTTCACTTGGGTTATCTCAGGGAAGAAGTAATTAAATCTAAAGGAAAATCACTGTGTCTGTTATAAGAAACTAATGAGATTTCTTAAAAGAATAATAAGTTATAAACAAAAAGTTATGTCATTTTTGTCATATTTTGTCCAAATATTTTTTCTTTATAGAGACTAGATTAATACAATTAAAAATTCTCATGCAACCATTAAGATTCCCAGATGGAATCTTATAAACATCTTTCATTATTTTCGTCAATTTAGTTTCGTTATGATTCCAATGGCATTTAAAGGCAAACCTCAATTAAAGGTATATCATTTATTCAGAAACAACCAAAGCTACTTATCCTAGAAACACAGAGTATCACTGATAGCTTTGAAAAACTGTTATTCCCATAATTTCTATCAGACATGATTATATTTTTCTTTGCTGTAGCAATGAGTTTACTATAATAATCGGTGTAGCACTATAATGTAGATATTGAAGGTATCAGTCACAGCATGGGATCAACTTAATTGTGAACACAAAATCTACATAATTGTAAACAGATGAAAATGCATTGCTGTAAGTACTTTCCAGAATTAACCTGTAGTAAAAGAGCAGATATAAATGTCAAAATTCAACACTATAATCTCTAAATACAGCATCCCAGAGAGAAAGAAATCAAGCCTCAAGGAACATACACTAGGAAATGTAGCTCCCTTTGTAAAAAACAAACCAAACCAAAACAAACAAAAAAACCCCCAACCAACCAAACAAACAAACAAAACAAACAAACAAACAAACAAACAAACAAACAAAAACCACAAGGTAAAAAATCAATTCATAAATGCATGTGTCTTTCCTTATAAGCTAGATGTAAATTGCTCATGAAGAGCTCTGAATTCTATAGGACCTTGACTCTGTGTTCTAAAACTTTTGTTCACTTAAAAAATACTGCTTGAACTGCCCTGGACTTGTAAGAGATCAGTAGCTGCTTCTAGGCAAGAGAGCAAATAGAGATTTAATAAATTGCTTTAAATAAATTTTAAGATGACAGAAGTTTCACGTGGTGGATAACTACACATAGCATACAGAGGTGTTCATTTTATTATTACCCTACTGCCTAAAAGTTTCATGCTTTCATCTGTCTACCAGGTAGGACAACAGATAAATCTCTGGGATTATATTACTGATGAAGTCACAGGAAATTGAACAACTCCCTGGTGTCCTTATAAGGGGGGTACATTCCTTAGTCAGGGAGACGACAGGAACCAAACACATTTTTATATTGTTTATATCTATTCCTCAAGCCTGCTTCCAGCTAAATCATTTGTTTATTTGTTAAAGCACAGCTAAACAATATGAAAGTGTATTTCATGGTTGCTACAGCCAACTGGCTACCCCCAACATTCATGTCTTCAACCATCCCTCCTGCTTTGTTATTATGAGGCTCCCTTGTTGATTCCTTTGCCATTTGCATCAAAAGTCCTGGGGGACAACAACAAAAAAAATTTTATTATTTCAGTAAACTAATATTTTTATGGAATTTTCCTAGTGTTAAATTTTCCAAACACTTTAAGCCTTGCTAGGTAGTATTGTTTTGCCCTTCCTCTTACAAGCAAGTAAGGAAACAAGACTGTGCATCACAAATTTTTAAACTAGAACCACCCTTGTTTATAAAATATTCTGCTTCCTTAAAAAACACAGGGTGAGGAACTACATTTGATAAAAACTGAAGCAAATCTGTGACTTCTGTGTAAGAAATATCTACTTATTTAGAAGTCTTTAAAAGTTAAAGATCACACTCCTTCTCTGGGTGATTCAGTGGTTGATTGTTACAAAGAATTTTTTTTTTTTTTTTAATATGTCCTTGGATAAAATGGATCCAGCTTCTGGGGCTGAACTTTTATGGTCTGGAAAATTGATTTATTCCACATGTAAGAGTGGAAACTACTAGTCTGAGAATTCAACCAGTGTCTGCTGACAACACTGCCAAGATGAAGAATTCCATAGTGGTCACAGCTTTCTAATAATTTCTAAAATAATTTGAAGATTTAATGCATGTGCCTGCTCTAGATTCATCACTGTTTTTCAATTTTTCCATACTTTAAAAAGAAATTTTTACCATTACAGACTTCTTGGTTAGTTTTTGCATTTAACTTGACTTTTCTCTTGTATAGTTTTTGTCTTACAGGCCTATGAAAGAACTGAGTTACTGGGGAAATAAAGTTTATGTGTTCAGTACAGAGGGCAAAATTCTTTCTAACAGATTCTGGCTAAGAGGTTAATAAATAATTTGTAAGCAAAGTGGCAAGAGTTAGTGAATGATGAGCTAATAAACTAGGACTAAAAACTGATCATGTTGACCACATTACTTGTCTGTTGTTTTCACACAAGTGCTGCACGGCTACGTAATGATGAATTTAGCTGATGAAATCAAGCATATACTAAACCTATAGTAAATTAAACTCTGAATCTAAAAGGTCAAGAACAGAACTTTGACTGATCAAATTTTTGCAAAGACTACACCCGACAAGCTTTTTAGCTTTATGTTTTTTAACCTCCAGGGTTAGTTTATGACCTTCTTTTCTGGTAGACAGGCACACTTCTGTAATGTAATGTTTCTTTTTATTTTAAGAGTGTCCTGGTAGGTTTAAGGGGCTATGTGTAGTCAAAGATTGGTAATAATAAGTATTTGTCCAAAAAATGTTTTATATTGAACTGCTGTTTGTTTTGATTTGGACTCACTAATCATGGAGGAAAAAATTTACAATTCCCCAGGTAAAATCAATCATTATAATAAGGTGGATGAAAAAGATGAAGTGCAGAAGAGTAAATATAAAATTAAATCAAATAGGACATTCTTAAATAAAATATTCTAGAAATATTCATGAAAATTGAAGGGGAAATGCAGTATTAGAGGACATAAACTATGTCAGACCTTCAAGGGGATATTTTGCTGAATAGCAATTAAGACACTTCCTTGATATTATTGTACATCTAAATTATTCAGTCTACCAATCAGTTTTGTGGAAGCAGAAAAATGAAAGCTAACCTTAAAATAAGAATAAAATGAATTCTGAGGCAATACAAGGCAAATGAAAAATGAAATGTTGCACAGGAGAGTAAGCAAGGAACTAAGAGTTTCACAGAGTTTCTAGAGAAGTACAGTAAAATGATGGAAAAATAAGCCAGGGCAGGTCTCTTAAAAACCATTTTGCTGTTGAAGTATTCCATCAACTTTATCAATAAAAACTGAATACTGATGTTAGAATTTGTTTTGTCCCAAAAACCAGTGCTAAACCATCCATATCTTAACAGAATTATACTCTAATTTCTAAACTACACCTTTAGTTGTGTTATTTAATCCTATTTGTTTGAACTGCAGGGAACAAGGAGCAGAGAAAGTTCTTCACTATTTCTTTACAGTAGCCTCTCATGCATTTGAAAACCATTAGCATGTTCAGCCATCAGTCTTTGTTTCTCTTAACAGTATTACTTTCATAATCTTTCACCGTAAGCAATTTTTCTAGCCATCTAATCATATCTGCTACTCTCCATCAGGTCACACCCTAATTTAGGTGTTCCCATAAAACTAAACTACACTCTCTACCTGGTTCAGTAAAAATGCACCACAAAGTAGATAGTGAAATGCATGCTTTTTACATTTGAAGATTTTGGATTTAAAGATAAGGGCAGGATTAATCTGACCAATTGTACGCACCCAAAGTAAAGATGTTTATGTGTGAGCTAGTCACTCTAGGGTATCTTTAGTAAACCCTATCAATAAAGGATTCATTTTCTACCCCAAGGGAGACTCAATTCCAGAGATTTAGAGTTAATTTAGAAGTATTTGTGGGAAAGAAATTAAATATTCCCCAGAGAGACTGTGTTTTTTCTTTGATTATACAGGGAGTGGAAAGTTACTTGCTGAAAAGTACATCTCTATATTTAGTCAGATAAAACCTAGTCTGTGTGCCCCTACATGTATGTATTTTTCAATCTCTTATCTGGCCTCCAAAATTTCAGTTTGTTTTTATTTTTTTTACTCTCCAGCTGTTATAATTTTCACAATCCAAACCAAAGAAACAAAAATAATTAAAGTAGAGATATATTTAATGGAAGTATGAGCTCTATTCCCATCTAAATTTTTTCTGAAACTAATGAAATATAAGTATTTTTCTGAGATACCTAGCAACAATGATATTATTTAATGATAATTCAAAATTCTAGCATTTAAAGCTAGTAGTGCTTTATCCTTCCTATGAAAAAGATGTGAGAACACACAAAACCAACAGTTTAATCTAATTTATTGTTTTGATGACTTGTATATGCAAACCCTGAAAGCGATTTCCACTGATTAAATATCATCTGCTGTAAATATAGGCCTTTTTACTCAAATATATTAATGTTAAGACATGCTTAGAGAACCCTTTACTTCAAGCCAGTTCTACTTCCATTTCAGCATACAGCAGAGCAGATATGGAAGATAATCATTAAGGACAAGACCTGCCTGTATTTTTTACCAGAGTACCTTGCTAAGCCAGAATATCCTAATTGAAAGTTAATGGCTTTGCTATATTTTCCAGCCATCCTTGCTCATTTTTCAATACCAGGAGACAATACTTTCCTCACTGAAGAACCCATCTTATCTTAGATATTTTAGTTTTACCTGCTAGCAGTGACTGTTGATGATAAATATTGTTTTCATTGTAACTGCTACCTGTAACTCTTGATTGTGTTCATATGAAGAGTTAAATTCACCCATCCTTACTGTCTATATTTACCAATATGTGTATGGGTAATGTACCTCCTGATATGAAGGCTATATGTATGCAAGTAAAATGCTTAAAGCCAGGACATAGGTCCAAATACTGTCATCAAATCATCTACGGTCTTCAAATTATTATCATCTATGGCAAAGTTTTGACCCCTGCCAACTAACAAACTCCTTAACATTAGATAAAGCCTAGTCCATAATGTAGCAAGGATTCAGAATAATAAAAACAGAGGAGGGAGAAAAAAGGAATTTGCTAGACTATATAAAATTTTTACTGTACTAAATAGCCTTGGCCCACAG
The DNA here is from genome assembly GCA_035583135.1 of Lophotriccus pileatus. Lineage (NCBI taxonomy): Eukaryota > Metazoa > Chordata > Aves > Passeriformes > Tyrannidae > Lophotriccus > Lophotriccus pileatus. The sequence goes on along the minus strand of JAWWES010024344.1, from coordinate 1,149 downwards.
AATGGTTGCCTGTTCATTTTATTTAGAGCAAAAATATAATAGGAAATGTCATCCTTTTAAAAAGCTGGTATTTCTAGGAGACTTGTGTTTAAAATGCATTTGTGTATGTGTTTTTAGAACAGTTTAGAGGCTTTTACAAGAACTATAGGAGAAACCTCTCAACTAGATGAAAGAAAAACTGCTTGCGCTCCATATTTGTGTTCCCACATCAGATTTAGAAAGTAAAGACAAGAAAAAATAAAGAAAAAAGAAATTAAAGGAAACAAAAGCAGAGAAATTTTCAAGCAATAAACATGGATTTGTATATAGAGAACAGTCGCATCCTTGTTCCTTCCTGAGCTTCCATTAATGAAAACATTAATGGTAACGAAGTTGAAAAGATCCCTGAGCATAGCTATTAGGGATATACCAAACAGGGACAAGTATGCTGTATCTCTGCCAGATGTTGCAGTTGCAAGGAAAAACAAGCTGCAGGTTTTCATTGATTTTGTTTGATGAAAGAATGGCTGAAGGGAGGTTAGCAACAGGGTGAAAAAACTGTCCCTAGGGCCAAAATATGCCAACAGCTCTGTAATTCTTCAGCCAAAATACAATCTACTTTTTAGTTCCACAAAACAAATAACCTCTCCCCAGTTCTCAATTACGATCAAGTGCGATAATGTGTTTATGGATGGCTCAAGTGAAAAAAGTGTTGATCAGGGCTGACAGTTTAGTGGCTGTTTCCATACTGTCACCATGGTCTCCAAATATGTAAACTGTGAATGCAGCTTCTGGCTGGCAGTTAGAGTATAGCTCATGGAATACATCATTCTCAAATTTGAAGATGACACCAAGTTGGGAGGGAGTGTCAACCTGCTGGAAGGCAGGAGGGCTCTGCAGAGGGACCTGAATAAGATGGAGAGTTCTATTGATTCCAGTGGAATGAGGTTCAACAAGGCCAAGTGCCGGGTCCTGCACTTTGGCCACAACAACCCCCTGCAGCGCTACATGCTGGGCACAGAGTGGCTGGAGAGCAGCCAGGCAGAAAGGGACCTGGGAGTTTGGATTGACAGGACGCTGAACATGAGCCAGTAGTGTGCCCAGGTGGCCAAGAAGGCCAATGGCATCCTGGCCTGGATCAGGAACAGTGTGGCCAGCAGGACCAGGAAA
>JAWWES010024343.1:0-31717 GCA_035583135.1 Lophotriccus pileatus | reverse complement strand
GTCCATTCTGTCTTTCACTGTGTAAGTGAATTTTATGCAGGATGGACCCCCAGGGTCCTCAACTTTAGGGGGTGTTACAACTCTCACCCCCGATAAATGGTGGGGGTTTTTTTGTTTGTTTGGGGTTTTTTTTTGTAGGGAGAAGACAAAGGGAGCGTTTATTGTTAGGGTGGTTACTTATATAGCTTCCAGTGGGATTCAGAGTAGCCAATGAGAAGTTCAGGGGGTACAGGGACACCAATAGCAAGAAGGGGTTAAACACCAATAGAAAGACTTGAGGATATCTTCCCAGGACATACCAGAGGAGATAATACTTGACATGGGGGTTCTGGGAAGAAGAAGGTGAGTTAGCAAAAAAGACTACAAAAAGCCATTTTTAAGCATGTTCAAAACAACAGCCCCTCATTTACTGCAGACCCAACTCCCACACAATGTGCTTTCCGTTAAGGAATCTGCAAGACATATTAATCTTATGCTCAGGTTGGAGAGAGCTAAGGCTCTCTGCAGACAGAGAGCCATGAATGGCTTCTAATAGACCTCATTAATAGCTAATTTACAGCGGTTAGCAGTGAGTCCTTGCTCACAGTTTAAGATGAATAAGGCAAAACTTAGCCTATTCTGACATCCCTCCAATGTTGCCTTCAGCAGATGTGTTGGGGTGTCCTTAAGGCTGATTTCAGGTCTCACACACCTGATATAAAAGATATTTTCAGTTCAAACTGCTGTATTCCAGCCTATGTCATGTCAGTGCCTAACACATCCCCAGCTGCTGAAGGAACTCCTGATTCTCTCTGTGACAGCCCATTGCGCTCTGTGGTTCTGCATCCCTGTGCAGCTGCAAAGGCAGGGAACAGAACTCACTGAGCTCAGCAGAGAGGGAGGAACAAGAAGCAATATTCAAACAATTCATTAATAATTGTTTGCCTGTGTAAGCACCTCAGAGTGTTTTGGCAGTATAACTGACAAGCGGCTCACCTGCAAGAGCGAGATTGTCACCGGCTGTGCCAGGTGGGGGGAGCTTGAAGTTGACAGTTCATTCAGCTGCCAGCTCCAGACATTGTTATTCAGTAGAAAATTGGTTTAAAAAGGCAGATGAAATTCTGCCTTTTCCAGCTTTAAAATAAACCATATGCAATATTAATTCTCTGGGGACAGAAATAATTCATTTGGAATATATTTTGTGTTTCTGTGTTGAATTTCGTAAGTTTTCTTGTCAAAGGTTGCCTTGCTGCTTTATAAGTCAGCTAATTTTGAAAGAAAGGCTGAGCTTCAGGTGAATTACCATGATCAAGGGCTTTAAGACTTCACATGCAGTAAGATTGTAACAGAAAGCTTGAGTAATACTCTAAAATTCGGGAGCTTCAACATTTCAGTGACACATTAGAGAGCGTTAGCACAGTATAGAAAGAGTGTAGTGTGTCTTAGGAACCCTGTCCTCATGCCTGAGGCCATGGCACTGCTGGGCTGCTTCTGTTTGCTTCAGACAATGAAAATCATGTTATATTACCATCTGTTACATGTAGTCACTTTTTGTTGGCGATACTAGTTGGCTAATTAATCTAGATTAAATTCTGTTCCTATCAGTTGTACCCAAGGTGTGATGGAGCTCTACATGTTTTGGTTGAGTCCTAATTTTTACAAACACTTTGAATTTTCTGATTTTCTTAAGAAGGTGAAATAGAAACCTGAGGCAATTGTATTGGGTAACCTGGTTTAGAGAATGCAGTAGTTACTCAAAAGACATGAGCTAGAAAAGCCAAATGCTGCCTGTGAATGAAGTCATCGGTGAGTGACACCTTGAGAAGTTGATACAGACTATTGTGACTGGAAGTCCTAAAGAGAACAGAGACAGATGTTTTTCTGTTTATGGGAGCAGTAGCCAAATGATCTGGAAATCACAGAGGAAGAACTCTTGGTTAGGTTTCCCTGAAATTTTGGGAGCACGAGTTGTGGGTCAAGCTAAGCAGTTTGTTTTAAAATCCTTAAAACCCCCACAAAACAACAAAAAAATCCCTCAACAAATCACAAACACTTGGTTCATATCCATTTGCCAGGGTTCCTTTGCATCTTTTTAGTCCTACTGAGAAATCTGTGGGTTAAATGTGTTTCTTCACTTATTAGGAAAAAATTGTTTGCTGCTAAGATTTGCTTCTTTGGTTTTTTTCAATCAAAACCCCCCTTAATTTCAGGCAGATTTCTGTATTTTCAAGTACAAATTTTTCAATTCCTTTAAATCTCATACTGTTGATAAATTGCACTTGCAAGTACTCCTCCTTCCTGCTTCTAATGTCTGACAGGTTGGGTAGGAGCTTTACCTGAGAATCTGTTTGTTCTGGGATTTATATATTTCTCTATTTCCTGTATAAATATGGAAAATATTTAAATTAAACCCCATGTTTTCTCTTTTCCCATAACTCTGCTGTATAATCTGATTTTAATTGTCATATTCTGAATATTAGGGATGCTTCTAAATGTGACTTTTGAAATGACGAATGTATTTCTGGGATAAAGCTACCTACAGAGCTACAGGGATGTGAAGGTAACATGCTGGAAGAGTTTACAACTTCACCTAATTAAACCTGTGCCCATCATGCCTGCATAGGCTAGAACGAGGAGATAATGCTCTCTACAGGAATTACTCAGATGGGAGACTTAGCACCATTTAGAATTATCCTAGAACTGAAGAACTTTGGGGCTAATACCCTAGACATAATATAATCATAAATTAAAATATTCTAGCTCTTCAGATGTAACAAGTCAGGCAACAGTATTAGTGGAAATGCATATTCAAGAGGTGCAATAATCCTTATCCTTGTGTACAGCTAGGATGTAACAAGACCAAAAAAGTGAATGGATATCACTCCTTAAAGTTTCTTTGTGATATAATAATTTTATGGGCTGTGGACTTCGGGGAAGAAATGGAAAAAGATTTTCAGTTAACTGTGGGAGAAATTTTTAAGAAATATTTTGATTTTCTGAGGTTTTTTTTGGCAAGGGGATTGTCAAATACTCTGGGGCATTTCATTCTTATTAAACTTCCTGGTTCTGAATAATGAGTTGATTTGAGAATCAGGGCATTTTATCTACTTAAAAAATTTAATAGCACCTAAGAAATTGGGACCTTGCTGACTCTGCAAGACAGAGAAATAATAACAATGATGAAAGAACAGGACCCTTGCCACTTCTCTATATCCCTGCTGAAAGGCAGATGTGCCATGACCATTCTGTATGTGCATGTTCAGAGTTAATGTTAAAAATGTTTTTCTGTTCTATGTCATATATTTGAAACAAGTAAATAATTTAACTGATCAGCAGCTCGGAAGAAACTTAATGTGAGTTTTCTTGAAGAATTCAAACTCGTGTAGGTTTTGTGCAGCTTTCAAATCCACCTCTTTTTTTTTTTTTTTCCTTTTAATACGACTTTTTTTCTTCTTGCTGTAAAATCAGTCAACATAAATCTCAACTAAATTAACATAACAGTTTGGCACATTTTATGACAATTATCTTGAATTAAACCATCCAGCTTCCACATGGATAAGGTAAAATTGCTGTAGGTGGGAGTGGGTTTTTTTATTGCTGATGTCCACTAGCACCTCAAAAAATATAATGCAGTAGATTCTGCAACAGTGCACAATCAACACAGAAAATAAACCCCAGGGAAATATTTACAATCTGATTTTTAAATAGTAAAGATGAACTTTTCCATCCGTGCATTGCAGTTTTACCTGAATGACATCTAATGTGCTGAAATCTGCTTCCTAGGGCTTGCTGGTTGATAACTGCAATTTCTTTAACCCTCCTTCATTCCTTTAGTTCTGAACAGGCACTGATCAGGTATCCAAATGTTTGTATCTGAAAGAAGACATTTAATTACTTCATTATGTAATTGTGTAATAGAACCTTTCAGGTATTATTTAAGAGACTTTTATTTAGTCTCTTCAACAGTTTTACACAGATCTGATTTTATTAATTTTTTAACCAGAAACCTCTGCAGCCATAAAGGAAAAGGAAAGTGCTTCTGCCCATGTGCTGGAAGAAGCTGGGATGTGCTTGATGAAATGGATGGTTTAAAGGCAGAAGGTTGTGAAACTAAACCCCGGTAGGAAAAGAGACAACAGAAGCTCTGTTCTCCATTTCCTCCCTCCTGTCTGTTGTGGTTTTGCTCCTTCTGTATCGCTTCTTTCAGCATGTGCAGCACAGAAAGCACACAAAGTACATTATCAGGCCAGGCATGACTGCACCAGGCCCTGGCACGGGAATAGCAGTTGCTGTTGCAAGCTTCAGACATCTGTTCCCGTTCCTGCTAGGGATGGTGTAACCCAGATGTGTACCATGATAGTTTTCTGTATTATTTTTTACCATCTGAACTCTGGGTAAGGTTCTATTTTTTTTTTTTTTAAATGATTTCAAACCCAGTCAAGATCTTAAAATGTTATTTAGAGCTACTTTGACCTGTTAGCAAGTGGCAGTATTTTTTTCCACAAGCATTTCTGAGGACTCAGTTGGCACAGTTGTTATAGAACCCATGTGCCTACCAGCTGACATGCACCTCTTTCACCAAGGACTCAGTGCAAGTGATTTAAAATCCCCCTTCCTCTGGTAACTTTTGGATGAGCTGAAGTAGCAGGTATAATCAGTAGTTTCTTCTCACTGTGAACAATTCAGGGTAAACTTTCCAAGTCAAGTGTGAAACTTGGAAGGGTGTATATAAGTTACAGGTAGTGCTGTGGCAGAAATTGCACTCAATGCTTTGAGAGCCCTTTCCCTACTGTTTCCCATCAAAATCATGTTAATGGGAACATCACTTGAATTTAATGCAATCCAAGTGGGAATTCAGCCTGTGTAGCTGGAGATATGAAGACCAGGTGCACGTGCAGTGTCCAGCGTCACTTTTGGAGTCTCATGTTTCTGTGTATCTCTGATAGCAGCACTGGAATTTTCTGGGGAACTATCTACCTCTGTGATCTTCCAGGGCAGCTAGTGTAGACCAAAACCGCTGCCATATGTTAGTAAACATGGAATAAATCTGTTCTTCATTAAGTGAATAAGAAAGAGAAATTGTTTTATGATTCTAAGTTCTGTTTCCATCTCATTCTTATGAGTACCCTCATGTGTCTGCCTGAAACACATCTTTGTAAGGAAAGAGGTTATCTACTTCTGTTCTCAGCCTGAAATACTGAAGGTCAGCTGCAGTGATAAGCAAAAAACACTCTTCTACTGAGCGTGAAGTACAAACTGAGTATCTAGGTACAGAGTTTTATCTTCATAGCTCTTCCATTACTCCTTAAGAACCAAGATCCAGAAAAAACTTGCATTCTTTCTTTTTTTTTTGGTGTGATTGTTTTGGTTTTTGTAAGGTGCTTTAAAAATGTTATCCATGATGAATAAAATATTAATCTTTTTATCCTCTTCATTGAAATATAGCTAATCTTACTCTTAGTGAATTTCAATTAATTTTAATTATCTTTGTGCAACCAAGGCAACCATATTGATTAATATAGCAGGCTGGAATTTTAGTATTTCACTGTAATGAAATTACCATCTTTACAATGATGCACTTAGAATTGCATTTTATTAATTATTAATTGTAAATATGCGACTTGTTTAAGTGCCAGTGCAGACTAGTTAAAGAGTTGCACAAGTACAGCATTGCTTGCAGAGTGTAACCTTTCTTCAGGGGCATGCTGGCATCGTGTGACCCCACTTTAATGCATGCCCGGCAAACCACAGGAGTTATCCTTTTAACATCAGCAGCTCTGCTGATAAAAATGAAGTGAAACAAGGGATTTGGTGCTTCTCAAAGCTGAGCGTTAGCTTTATATAGCATTACTTAGTCTAAGGAGCCCTACAGTGTGCTACAACTTGATTTACAGGAGATAGTGTGCTGAAAGAATTGCAATAGCTGCCATAATTGCTAATGGTGCCAGGGACATTACCAGAGCACAGGAACAGGTTGCATTGTTTCATGCCAATGGTAAATGACTGCTTCAAATGGAGAAATGTTCCTACTCTGTGACTATTTCCATATATATATAATTGCTTCTAATTTCTAGTTGGTAAAATGGCAGTTAATGAATACTTTAACTACAGAAATCAAAGATGATCTGTTTAAATTTGAAAGTCTTACTGGAATTCTAATTTACCATATACTGTATGGGAACAAATAACAGTTTCTCATCTTATGAAATCTTTATGAGAAAACTGGGGGATTCATGCAAGGAAAAAAACTGTCTCTTGCCTCACTGAGAGGAGACTTCTGTATTTTTACTGTCTAATAACATGGATAGGAACCTTTGGAAATAGCATTTGGAGAAGGAAAACAAAAATAAGAGTTAAAATAAAACCTCTCACCAAAATATGCATCTTGTTCATCAGACTTGGAGTGGTTGATGTAATGGGGCACAGGATTCTCTGGAGTAAGTAAACGATTTGATTACAAAAACTGATATAATGTTAAATGAAGTGAGAGTCAGACCCTGAAAATTTCATGTATTTCTTGAACTTGATTTCCTTGTTTTATTCATACATATTCAATACAAAAAAATTAATCTTAATTTAATATTAGTTCAGCTCAAACATTAACACAGAACTTAAAGTTGAGTTCCTGCCTGCACAGGACAATGATCATCATGAAGGCTTTTGAGACGGGTGTTCAGAAGCTGCTTTTCTCAGCAGGGAGAGACTTGGATGATTTTAGGGTTGTCAGATGTGCTTTGGAGAAGTGTCATCTTTATGTTAAGATATCACCAATAATAATTCTTGAGTTCTGCTTAGAAATGAATGTAGGAAAGAGAAGCAGAGGTTTGCCATTTATCCAGCAGCAGATCTGAGCCAGATTTGTGTGGATGCCTGGAATTCCTGCAGCAGATCCTGCTGTGCCCTTCCAACTTGGGCTCCCCCAGTTCCAGAGACGTGTCAGCCTATGTCTTTCTTTTTTTAAGGGAAATTTTTCTCTGGCAACATGAGAGGAGGGGAAAAGACAACTAATTATTTCCTAAACAAACGCACTTCAATTCATGTAGTGCTTCTCTCTCCTTTCAATATTGATGTGTCTTTTAGTACCATACTTCTCCCCTCTCCATTGGGCCACTCCCTTAAAGCCTTTTCAAAAAGGGCCAGTTCAGTGTGTAAACTGTATGTTTAATTTCCCAGATCAAATGTTTAATTTGCCATCAGTGTTTAATTTCTCAAATCAAATGCAGTCTGTAATCAAGCAGGAGTTCTGTAACAGTAGCATGGCTGGCTCAGTGGGACCCACCAAGTACTGGATAACCAGGGAATTCTGGATGCGCTTTCTGTAACTGTCCTGCTGTGTTATTAAGCTGAAGTAGATGCTTCTGTGGAAGAGAACAAAGCTAATGAAACTTTTCAGTCACAGTAATCGCAAGTCACTGCTTAGCAGGCAAGTTTTTGAATCTTCTACATCTGTCATTTTCTCCCTGCAGAGAGGGCAGAGGGTCAGAGGTGCCAAAGTTCATGGCAGAAACACAATTGTTCTACACGACTGAGTTAAGTGATTTGGCCTTTGTGCCTGACACAACTTCTCTGGGAACAAATGGTTATTATAGGATTGGTTTTAGTATTAGCAATATTTTAATGATGTGCTTATGTATTGTGCTTAAAGACTGGAAAAAAGAGGAAATATGTTGAATTTTTAGCTTGTGGCTACAGAGATCCAGCAGTCTGTCCCTGCAAGAAACACATCCAAAATCATTTCATTTTGCACTGCAGTGGATGACAGGTCTGCACAGAATGAGCTGTCAAGGGCAGCAACTTCCTAAAGTGCTCTGAACTGATTGCTGTTACCTGAACATATTCCACTATTAACTACATTCTCTGCTCACTGCAGCACAGAAAGAAAGAAAAATGAAAAAGAATGAAATGCTAAGCATTCTTCTTTATGTACCTCTTTTTCTGGTGGAGTCTTTATTTCTTTTACAGAAATAATACTGGAACTAAGCACGTGATTATAGGGAGCTCTACTCATTCATTAACTTAGTACAAATAACCACACAACTTGTGTTGCAGCTCTAAACAGGCTCAAACTGTAAACTCTGAACATTGAGGCTCACAAAAAAGTTATTTATGTACCCTCCCCTGGCTCTTTACAAGATAATTGCTATGATGTGCCCTGAGATGTGTGATCATAGATATGTGGCCATAGCAGCATGATTTCTCAAAATTGTCTTTTATTTCAACCTCCAGCAGCACAGTTGCTTCTCCATTAACTCTCCACATCAAGCAATTAAACACTGGAAGCTGTAGTGTTTACAGCAGCTGAGCAAAAATGTTTTGGAGCAATTGAATATAGAAATAAAGAGATAACATTCTGTTATTCTAGGAAACAAAAAATTCAGAAATGTACTTGACATCTTGCTTTCCCCTTCCTTGAGCAGAACCTGAAGTCACACATGCCCTTCACATATCCTTCCATCCTGAGGGACCACTGCAGAGCATCAGTGGAACCCTCATGTCTGCTGCAACTTGAAAGGGTGCCCTGGTCTACTGAGGAGCAAATGTCCTACAATCTGATTAAAAAGTCATTGAAAACATGGTGAAATCTGAGATAGACTTTATGGGCAGATTTCAGTGGATTTCTGATGAGCATAGGTTTCAAACTCTGTTCTCTCATCCAAATATTTCTTTCACTACCCATTTAAAACCAGAATATTACTTTCAGCTTAAGATGAAAGACGTTCTTGTTTCTTTAAATAATAAATTACAATTTAGAGAAATTGAGGGACTTGAACCAGGAACACAATAGTCACAAGTTTGGTTTCTGTCTATAAAACTCAGCTTGCATCTGCATCTGTTAAAATTGGTTACCAGCTTTGGTTTGTGTCAGACAGATTAACTCTGCCTGTTCTTACTGTTAAAGATATCAGCATAATTCTTCCATGCTCTTTCCTCCCATAGAATACTTATTTTGTACTATTTTTTTCCTTTAGAAAATCACATTTTGGAATACATGTGAAGTCCACTGTGACCAGCAGGAATTCTCCTGTTGGTTGAGATGAGATTTGGATCAGGGTCCAAAGGTTAATTATCCATGAATTCTTTTTCATAACTTTGTTTGCATTTTATCCTTTCACACTTTACAATTTAATTATTTATTTAGCTGATCATTTTCACTGACTTCTTGTTTGTGCTGTCCACTGAAATCATAAGATTGAAGCAGTACTAAACTGTGGATTTCGTGGAAGCATCTGGTTATTTGATTCAGAATTGAAGTGGTCCTGGAGACCCCTTTTGAAGCCTTTGAAAGTTAACTGAATGTGTTAAAGAATAATTTTTTCGGAATTCTGTGAAAAAAGAGAAGTGGGATATACCTGTAAGGGCTGGTAGCAGAAACATGAACAAAGTGCTGTGGCCTCTTTCACTTCCCCCTAGATGTTTGAGGCTTTAGATATTTGGCCACTACCTAAGGAAGATCAAAGGAGATTCAGAGAATGAGGAGATCATCCCCTGCTGGTTTTAGTTAATCCATTTGCTGTTCTTTATTCCTGGAAGCCTCTTGAATCTTTCTTAAATTTTATATAAAATAAATGGTGGGATTATTAACTTAAATTTGGTACCTAAGCCCAGTTCAACATTTCTATGTATTCCCTTAGCAACAGCTGCAAAAAATACTGCAATTTTGGAGGCTTTGCTGCTGTTATCACTGTTGGTTTAGATAATAACTTCTCCACTGCCTAATGCATTCAATCATTTTTCTGCCCACTTATATCTAAAAATGGATTTCATAAAACAACAACCTCCTCACTTGCAGGTTTGTCTTTATTTTCTGAGGGTGTTAATCTTTCAGTGCTGTCTTTCCTGATCCGTGTGCAGTATCTGTGAAGTCCTTAACAACAATTTGTTAATTTTACAATTCTGCTTTTCTCTTGACACTTAGCAAAAAAAAAAAACCAACAAAAACATCTTTTTGTTTCTTTAGTCCCTTTGTTTGCCAATAACATTTCTCTTTATCCCTTATTTTTTTCTTGAAAATGTAGACTATACAGTTTTGTTTAGTTGATTCCCTTCTTTGCCAAATGCAGATTTTTCTTTCAGCATACGTTTGATTTTTCCTCAAAATGGCATTGTTGGGTTTTATTTTCCCCATCTTAATAGTACAAAGGGAATGTGCAATTTGTTTTGGAGTATTTTTAGTGATTTTTTCACAATCTCCACAATTTTCCTTTGATGTATTACCTCATTACATTCACAAACCACGACTTTGTTCCTTTAACCTGCCCCTGTTCCTTGCATGGTCTCAAATTCTCCAGGGGAAGCATGGATAGCATTCCAGCTGTAGGTGACTTCTCCTTAATTTACAGTTGGAGACACCACTTCTAAGGAATAAATAAGGTGTTTTTCAGTTTTCACTTTTCATCTCAGACATGTTCTCTGTGGCGTCTTTTGACGGAACTTTTTCTCACTTTTTCTTCCAAAGAAATATTTGCTTATATATCCCACTTTAAACATTATCTGCACAGTCATCTTTTATTTTTTTTTTTTTTTCAAATGTATTGGTGCTTTTCTCCATTTCTTAAACAGAGATTTTCTTTCATCATGCAGATTCCACTTCACTCTGTTTGACTTACCAAAACATCTATTAGTAAGTCTCAGGTACTCTGTGCCAGTTATTGTTATCATTTTATCCTGGAGGTTGTGATTGTTTACTACTTGATCACTTTTAGGCATATTTCTGATATGAGCATGTAATAGAAAAATAAATAGGAAATAATTCCTTCATCCACCAGGATTCACTACTGCTCATTATTCCTCTGGGAGTCTTTAAATTGCCTTGTTCAATTTCCTTTGAAAATAAATCCCCTTAATAAAATTACTGTATATAAAAAAGGCATGAGAGTACACATTGCTTTCAGGCAAACACAATGTTTAGGCTTTGCAGACAGAGTGATTTTGGTTTTCAAGTGATGGGAAGTTTAAGAAAACAACTGTGACTTATTTTCTTGGGGGTCTTAGAAATAAGGGATTTAAAGGATCCAGAGACAGAATTTGCACTTTACAGTGCAAAGGAGTCTTGATGTGCTTCTCTTTAGACCAAATGGCAGACAGAAGATATTTCAATATTCTGAGCATTCTGCATTAAATTACAGCATCTTTCATATAAAAGATTAATGCATAGGACCTTGAGTAATATTTTCTACTATAAAAGACTTTGGGACTATATGGTGCCCTGTAAGTGAAATCAAGCTATTTTGCTTTTTATTACGGGAATCTTTATCTTGGGACTAATCACATATAAAGGCAGTTGCTATGTCTGTGGTATGGACTTAAATTGTGATCAAGGCCATAGAAATGTGCACACACAGAGCCTTTCAGGCTGTGTCCTCTCTAAAGTTTCCAAGTCTGCAGGGGTTTACTGTCCTTATCTCCAGCTTTGTAGGCCTGTGGTGTATCAGACTGGCACTAGTGTTAGAGCTGGGTGTGTTCTTTTATGCTTTGTCTCCTGTCTTTGACTTCCAAGGGGGAAAATCTACAGAGGAAAATGCTGCAGCAGGTCAATCTGCCACATCTTTCTCCCCCCTCTGCCACCTCCATGTCATCTATTCCACTGTTCCAAACCTCAAGCAAACAGCTACTGTGTCCCAGTGCTGCAGATGCAGTCAGTGATGCTCCTTACAGGCTGCAAGGGCTCATGAAGGTTGTCGTGTGGAAATCACCTGCTCTTACTGGTGTACATTAAATAAAAAAACCAAACTCTCTCTCTATTTAGGCACTGATATTGCTCTGATTGTCTTACAGGCTAAGATTAAATCTATCATTTTCTGGTTTTATACTGAAGTCCTGAACCACATTTATCTTTCTCCTACTACTGAAAGTCAAATATTTGAGGGAATATCAGTGGTCTTCAATTGTACTCTGGTGTAGGAAAGAACAGGGCCCTTTTAATGTATTCCGGTTTTTATTTTATTTTCAGTACCTCTGGGTGAAATCCAGCAAAACAGAACAGTGTAGAAAGAGCTGAAAGGGAGCAGTGGTGGCAGGACTTGCATTAGTTCACATGGATTTCTATATGCTCCAAATAATTTCAATTTGGTAAGGATCTATCAGTGTGAACACAGGATGTACTTAGGGCTCTTCAGTTAGAAATGTGTACTGACTTCCTTCTTGTTAAAGGTGCACTTTTCCTTGATTTCCATGCTCAGACCGAAGAATAATCATTGTTTTGCAAAGGCAAAACCTTATAGCACACTGATAGCTGCTGGCCTGTGAAGCTGAGGAAGCAATGACTTGTCAGGAGGTTCACCTTGAACTCATTTATTTGTAACCCATCCTGGTGCTGGTGTAGCATGAGGATTTGGGGATGGACAGCAAAAGATAAGTCATGATGGTGAGAGGTGGAAAAAGAAGGGGTTTCTAATCTAAAGATGTATTAAAGTAAAATTTTAATTTTTACTAAAGATTTCTGGTAAATAAAGTGAAATCTTTGACCCTTCTTAGATGGCTGACATCACAGCTAAAAAAGACAGCATGGTTCTTGGGAAAAAGTGGTTTTTTAAGGTGAGGTTTAGTTTTAGAAATCCTTATTGACTTTACCATTCAGTGCTATTTCCTCTGACAGTAATGTTCCCCTCCTCTGCTATATGGGGAGATTCAGGGCCCAGCCACCAAGCAGACAAGTCCAAATGGTTCTAAAGGAATAAGGCAACAAGCTGCAAGTTTAGTTTGGGAGTGATCGTGCTGTCTTCCTGGAAATCCCACACTCTGAACACCAGACTTATATGAGCCTGTATTTATCCAAAACCTTCTACTTGTGCAGACCTCTTTATATCTTTTAGTATGAGAAGAGAGTCCGTCACAGCTTCAAGCATCTCATAATTAATTATGCAGTTTCTACAGGTGCAGTGGTGTTAATACCTCATGTCAATTAGGCAAGTTTTAAATTAACTTAATTAAGGGACATTTCAGTGGCTTCAAGAAAAAAAGCAGTTGGTTAATTAGTTGCCAAAAGAGAGAAAAAATTGTCATACCTATTTACATTGAAAGCAGAATCTCTGCACGGGTGGGAACTGCCAGCCCAGAAGAAAGCTGGAGCTCTCAGTTGCCCATTTTGATCATAGTCAGCAGAGAAGCACACAGAGCTCTCACCCTTGTGTTAAAAAATAATACTCTTCCTCATTCCTAAATCAGATTCCATTTTGAATTTGAGAGCCTGTGTAAGGACCAGAGAAAAATTTTTAAAAACAGTTTGTTTGCGAGCTTGTTTTGTTTTGGGGATTTTGTTTGTTTGTTTCTAATATACCATGCAATGCAAGATCTGCACTTTTCCTAGTCTTTCGTCTCTTGAAATATGTAGTTCTGGAATGCAGTTTTCCTATCCAGTTAAAGCAGTTTTATTACATTTAACTTCTTCGATGCCACTGGCACTGTATCAGAGTTCCCCATCGTGCCATCTGTTTATAACCTAGAATCAGAGGACAGGGCCAGCATTTCTTTTTGTAGTAGCAATTCTTTGCTATGTTTTGTCACTGAAATGTGTTGCACAATGATCAATATTCACAGTTAGAAAATTTACATGGAAACATCAAATATTTTAACAGAAGTCTCTTCAATCTGTATAAATAATTTAAAAGCAGCAGTCTAGGGAAAGTAATCACCATTTAAACCTGAACTGAGCTACCTTTGACTGACAAAAAGGGTGATTAATTATTTGAGAAATGTAGCTATATCTAATGCACTCTTTGGAAGTAAGAGCCAGTAGAAGTTCAGACTGCATAAAGAGAACACATTGAATTACTTCATTGTGTGTTTGTCAAGATAATTCACTTCTCAAAAGTGAGTTAAGAAATCAAGAAGAATATATGGTTGCTTCTGTCCTAGCAATGGTCCCCAGTTCTCATGCTGAGCTGTAAATTTTCCAGTACTTTTTTCATGTTTTTGACAGCAGATTATTTATTCAAGCTCGTGAATATTTTAAATGTTAGATGGAGACAGTGCAAAAGTCTGATATTCCCAAATGAATAATATGCCACTTGTGATGGGTTTGGAGGATCTCTGTGTGTGTTCAGTAATCCCTCAAACATTCCAGCTGGTTACTGTCACACACCTTAATAGAGGCAGTTTAGACATTGTCATTTCCCAAGTGAAGTTAATGATTAATAACTGCTGTGAAGGGAAGGCATCTATTATAGGGCTTAAAACTACCTCAGTCAATGAGCAAAGCTCAAACAGTCCCACGGGAGCATCAAGAGCACCAGAAATGTTGGGCAACACTTGCTTTTAGACCTGGAGTGACAGATGGGTTCCTAGTCCAATTTATTATTCAGATTCCCATGACACATCTGTGCCAGCAGCAGTTTCAGGACGATGTTTCAGGTTGATGGGTTAAGAATATTTTTAGTTGAAAACAAAAGAAATTCAAGACCTTTTGCAGCATGGGGACAGCCACGGTGGTGATGCCTCTGTATGATGACCAACTAAAAATGGTTTTCTGCCAGAAAGTAGTGAAATGTGTTTTTAGGAATCAATTAAATCCATACCTTGTGCTTTGATCTGAGTCCCGTGACAGCTAGTAAAGTCCTAAGAGTGGGAAAACAAGTTTGTTGTTGTTTCTTTTTGCACTTTATATTTGCAAGCATTGTCCAAATATTTGGTTTCTTCTAGTAACTTCTGTGAGGTTAGAAGTGCTGCCAAACTGACAGGAAACAAGGAATGAACTGTTCTTGCTCACACTGTAATGGGATGCATCTGTTTTGACACCATTTTTTGGGAAGTAACATTTCGAAGCGTTTTTAATATTTCCCTCTGAAATTGAAGCAGATGAAAGGATAGAAATCCTGGTCCTTTAGTTTACAGTTGGGAAATGGACAGGTGAACTCCATCCTTTCCAAAAGTAAGTTGGATACCTCCACAGTTGTGACTATGGAAATGAAAAGGGCCATGCAGTAGTGTCAGCTGCTGCAGGTGCTGCTGGGATACTTTTGTTACTATCAAGTTAATGTCAGTGGGCCTGATGGTCAATAGTCCCTCAGGTTCAGTTTTTGTCTCTTATTATAAGCATATTATGGCTCTGTTAGTCATCCTGAGTGGGGGAGCAGATTCTTTGCACAGGTTTTATGGTTCAGGTTGCAGCAGTACTAAAAGGGTCCTTGCTGTTGGTTATTTTGGCTTTAGTGGCAATTTTGAGGTAAAGGTGGATTCATAACTGAGCAGCAGGCTACAATCAGAGAGCTGTATTAGAGCTCCCTTCTGCTGAGTTTGCTTTGCTTCATGTCTTCCAGGAGCTGCTTGTTTTAAACTTGCTGATTCTGTTGCCTCATAAAAGAGCCATGTGGAATCCAGGGGTTCATTGTTTGGCCTTGCAGGAGGATTATGTGCCGTGTGGGACTACAGCAGCAATTTATAACCTGATACCCACTCACGTTGTTCTTGCAGTTCAGACAGTGCACCATGGTTGGTATCCTGGTTCCAGCTTGAAAAAATGCTGGCAGGCAGCTGACAGGGAGAATAAGTAGGAGTGATGGATTGCTCTTACATTTATAACCACTATTATTTATTCTTGCATAAGTTCAGAGTAGCATACGCCTCCTCATCCTTGCTTGTGAAGGAATGCAAATATATTGATTACGTGCCACCTTCGGGTAAGCTTTGGATTCAGGATTTGTCACTGTAATTTCCATTAATCAGAGAAGATGACAAGCAGCGTGTGTTCTCAGAAACAACCAGCTCATGGTCTATGCAGCTGTGGGGCAGCTTAAGGTCAGAGAAATTTGGTAATGGCTCCCCTCTATAACTATGTAATCAATTCTGTTGTTGCATGATGTATATTTTCCTATTTACTATTATTTCTTACTATATGATTTTAATTGGTGTGTTCTATTGATGTGCTGAAAATATACCTAAGCTCTGACAGTGCTGATCATTGAATATTCAGGGCACTCCTTTATAACCATCTGCTGGTTTTCACTGCACAATACTGAGTGTATCTCACAGGTCCTCCTTTATCCTTCGATGGGCTGCCACCCACCCATGCTCCGTGCTTCACTTATTATCAGACTGCTAGCGCACACCCAAATGTGGCATTACTGGGGGAAAAGTATTAAGCTAAAAATAGGCACAGGAAAGCTGAAAACATGTTTTGAAAAATGCTGGATTTTTTTTTTTTTCCCTGAAGACACTAAAGTTATATATTTGTTCCATATGAAGTCATCTTTTACCAAGAATTTCTATGGCGCTTTCCACGAGTGTTGTACTGACTTCATGTTTCTTTTTCACACATTTAAACCTCAACCTACTGGGGATGGAGGCTGGAGGAGAGCTCAGTATCTGGCTGGGTGTGTGGATATCAGCTCTTACCTCTGCCTTGGTTACAGGCAGCATTATGCACAAACCCCACTTCCTTACGCTGGGAATCAAGGAACAAGTGTGACATGATGTAGATTGTGTCACATGTCCCACAGACTTCTTGTCTCAGGAACTGATGGTGGATTTGCTTTAGTTGGAGCCCTTCTGTCTTAGGCTGAGCAGGTATCAGAGTGTACAACTGTGAATATTTATTATCCTGTACCCCTGTGTGCATATGCATATTTATTTTGGGGCACAGAACTTGCCATAATAAGTTCATTTGTTTCACACGCTGATGAAGTGTGTGCTTTTGACATTAGGATTCCTTTCACCAGTTGAGCAACACACACTGACTGAGAAGCTATTCATAAAATATTGCTGATAGAAAACTCATATTAAAAGCTTTTAAAGTTCATTCAAATAAACTTTGCGGTATTTCCTGGACCTAACCTGAACTGCCTTCTCTCCTTCCAAATGCACCTCCCATCAGAACAACTCTTTTACTTACTAAGTGTCCTGGATATTTCCATAGCACTCCAGTTTTCTGGAGTCAGTATCTTCCTGAAGCATGTTAGTTAATATTTTATGTAGGTTTGTAAAGGGTGGCTTGCATAATATTGCCACATTAAATCAGTCCTTCTTTCCCCGTTCGGACATGAGTTAGTGTTGTTCACCATTTTTTAAATTGTTATTCTGCACTAAATTGATAATTTCAATATTTCCACATTTACCCCCAAATCTATTTCCTAAAGCTTGTATTTAATTTGAAATTGTTATCAGGCGCTTGCTTCAAGTCAAAGAGGGGCTTTTTCCCCCTCCTTTAGCTTTTGCCCCATCTTCAAAGCTCTATTTATCCAACCTCTGCTGTGGTTTAGCCAGGCAATTTAAAAGCATTTACATTGATGCAAATGGGACTTATAAAATGTTTCATATTATTAAATTCAGGTAGCATGGATATAGGATGGCAGGATTAATTTAGCAGGTGAGCAGTAGTGGTGCAAGAGTGAAGATTTAACCCAGATGGATGGTTACAATAAGGTCAGACACCAAAGGCAAGCTGGGAAGAGAGAAGCTGATTGGGAACTGAGTGTCTCATTGATTTACAAGGCAGGCAATGCTGGCTGGAAAAGCAGGTCTGGAAGAGATGGGAGCCTTGATTAGAAAGTTATAGATTTGTGTCAGGTGAACAGACACTGGCAAAAGATGACCTTGGATTGAAATAGTCTGAGAGAAACAAGAGAGGATGCTTGTTAGATATAAAGAGAGGAGGAGGGCAAGTGACACCATGGAATTAGCTCCCTGGCTGTGATGGCTCCTGACACCGAGCACTTTGAGCTCAGCCTCGCCAGATGACTGGGAAACTCTGACCACACTCAAGTCAATTTGGGCAGCATTGAGGTCAGCAGGGCAGAGATTTCATATTTTGCTCTGGTTGTTATTTTCTTCTTTCATTTTTCCCGTTTTCTCATCCAGCTTCTCTTGCTTTCACATAAGAAAAAGTATCTGTATAGCTCTCCTGGCAGAAGACAGAAGAGTTGTAGCTTTTTGTGCTGGGATAAACATTTTTCTGCAAATTGTTAAGGAACAGTATTATTTCTTGACAAGCCAAACTGCAGTTCCTTCACAGCACTTTAAATCAAAGGAGGCAGTCTTTAAAAGCAATTATTATCTATGTCTTTAAAGGCAGCTGAAAGGCATTTACCTGTTTCAAAAAAAAAAAAAAAAGAAAGACAGAATCCAGCTGAAGCTCATTGTATGATAGTGAATATGACTGAAAGAATAGTAGTGACATTACAAATATGTACGTATGTATATTTAGAAACTGTTGCTTTGAGAGGAAAACAGGATCTGAAATAAAAACAACGAGTACTGATCTTTCTGGACAGTGATACCCTCAGTGAATGTATAAATGAGTATTGAGAAGCCACATGCACAGCTGGAGTTCTGCAGTTTAGCGACGTGCAGGTTCCTGTATCGGGTCCAACAGATACATCGCTTTGTCCCTTAGAAGAACATCACATTTTCTCCTGCACTCTTACTGTTTTGCTCATAAAAGGATGGGCTCTGTCCTGCTGGATACAAGGGATTTGGCTTGGGAAGTTAAATTTCTTCCATTATCTAACTTTTGTATTAGTTCTGTTGCTTCTTCACAGAAGGAAAAGAGAAGCAAGGGGTCATCTCCTTCTTACATAACCCAGCTCATCTCTCCTGCCATATGGACATATTTCCTCCTTACAGCTCATCTATTTCGTTAGCATTAAAATGTCTGGTTTAACAGCTTATTGAATATGTCAAAATATTTTGATGTGTGCCTTCTGAAGTAGCTCAGCCACATCCTCCTATGTTCTTTCTACTGTATAGCAGCGATGAAAAGCTCGACATACGTTTAAATGTCCACATTTCTAATTCCCCGGCATTAGCACTTGCTTCAAATATTTGTTCTTGCTTTCTGCTCTCTCCCCATTGGAGTTCATTTTTTGTCAACATGAGACACGGTGTAAAGCACTGAAGTGGAAAGTGTGACAGGGGATCGAATGAACAACAGCAAACAGGAGCTTCTCTTCCCTGATAATTTATATTTATATATATTATTATTTTTATAAATCAAAGCATATTTTTCTCGAGCTCTAAGCAACAGGATGAGAGGCTGGTACGAAATGAGCCACCAAACTTATGTGACCTATTTGGTTTGTACGTTTTCTTCCACTGAGTACCTTTTTAATTGAATATTTTTATTGAATAAATAGTAATCAGTGTTTAAACGTACTATCATGGTGAACAGAGACAATATAAATAACTTATATTTTTATTATATAGGAAGCATCACAATAAATAAAACAGCTTAAACCCATCAGCCACCCACTTAGAAACGCTGGCTCAGCGTTTTTCTTTATCAGGAAAATAATAAGGTTGTGACTGTTAGAAGTGTAGCTACATCTGGGAGCAACAGCACGTCTTTAAAAAGTCAGTTGTTTGGTACAAGGGCTCTTGAGTGGGGCCATCTGTGTCCATCTGCAAAACAGGGCCCATGTGGGACACAGCCTGAGGTCACATTCCCTCCTGGATGACAGGAGCGCTCAGCCATCGCAGCTCTCAGCCAAGGCACCGGGGGCAATATTCCACACGTGGCAATTTAATTTGGAATTAACTCAGATAATTAAATCCTAGGAATTTTTTAAAAAACCCAGTTAGTGTGTGCCCTTGCTTCTTGTTTTTCCCCTCTTTTTGTTTATTCAGGCAGAGAACAGTGTGTGCTCAAATACAGCACCTACATTTTCACCAGGATCTACAATGATTTTTGAAAGACAGAAACCCTCAAAATAGAAACTAGACATTTTATTATGTGGCAAATGTCACTTCAATTCTCAATGTTTTTTTCCCCTTGAGGTTTAGGTAAAATGTGTATATTTGCAACAGAACTATGCGTATATAATAATGTGGCCAAGGTCAGAAAGCCTCCACTTTTTAAAAGCCCCTTTATATATACATCCATGTATGCACATATGTGCATATTTTGAAAGTTATTGAATAATATGTATAAACTCTTCTTGAGTTATTTAGCTATTTATGTATCAGGCTAATCAATTCAATACCTGTATACTTGTAATATTTGGCATCCCCAAATTCTCCCAGGGATATTTTACTGTGCTCTAAATGAAAGCCTCATGAAAATGCTTTAAAACTCTTCTCTCTCCCTACATCTCTATCCTTTCCTCAAATAATGGGAAATAAGAATTCATGCATATTTCTAAAATATCTCAGTCTGGAATGTTTATTTTACATTATACCACTGGAGTGCCTTTCTATCAACTTGTGAACAACAAATGTTCATGAATTAATTTCTGCATTTGGAGTGAATGCCTTTGAAATGTACAGCAAACTGTGCTGCAGAATGTGCCAAAATCAAAGCCCTTGTATGATTCCCCACTTTCTTCTGGTTATTGCCACACACTAAAATACTTCAGTCTTCTACATTTTGCAGCGAGAGAACTTCCTTTCTGTTCCCAGCAAAACTCTTTAATCAATCTAGATTTTAATTGATTTATGGATTCAAGGGTTTTAATTTGTATTATGTAGAAAAAGTAGATTAAATATGAAAGAAAATATTGACTTGTAAAGATCAGACTAATGTTATGAGACCAATAACTTAGGCCATAATTAAAAATTAATAATATAAATACATAAAAAGTTGATATAGAATTTGAATATATTATCACACATATAGCAGTATGTTTATGGAACCTTTAAAATGCAAACTACTTAAAATATTTCAAAAATTATAATGCTGAAGCACAGTTAGGAAAATGTCTGAAAAAGTAAATGTGTTTTGAATTTGAAGACTGAGACTTTTTCCTCAGCTGAAATAAATCTCTAAAGTCACTCATTCCGGTGAGTTGAACCCAATTTGCGTGCTCAAATTATCCATTTTCTTCGTTTCCGTGGTATGTCTGCCATGCTAAAGGTACAAGCCTTAACATGTGTGAAAAAATCATCATTCTTTACACCTAACAATTAGAGGTTAACTACTTGCAGAATTTTGGCCTGTTTAATGTAAAAAAGAAAGGGAAGTCACCTTTAATGCTAACAAGATCATTGCCTTATTAAAAATGAATTCATTACTGAATTCTAATAGGAGCATTTGTCAGAGAAAGTCTCTGTTCCTGGTGAGCATTTGCAAATTGTGCTATTAAGATGACTGGTATTTATTCCAACCGTTCCTAAATATTTAAAATATTCTGCCATTGAACTCTTCTGTAAGTTCCTCTGTTTTGTTTTTGTTCCCAGCTCAGGTCAGGTATTGTAGCACCAGAGGTGAGAATTTGGTACTTACAGTCAAGTAAAATGATGTCAAGTCATTCAGAGACTTCTGAATGAGTCCAAAATTCACAAAGTTATTACAGCTGTATATGATGTGAGATTATAAGAGATAATTTGGTTTGTTTTTCTCAATCTAAATAATAATTGATGGATTTTACTGCATAGGAGTATATAAAAAATGTATTGTGAGCTATGGGCTCCTTTCCATACCAGTATAATTGAAGATTTATTAGCACTTTATTTTTTGATGCCTCTTCCTGCTGATTTTTGTAACTTGGGTGTGAACTGTTATTTGATGGTAACTTTTGCAGCAGAAGGTTTCTGCATCAAAGCAGTTCCTGTGACTTGTGCATGATGAACTTTAAGGGTGTTATCAGGAGAGTGAATTGAAGTCCTCTGTGAGGGCTGATACCCGTGGAGCTAAACTGGGAGCAAAGCAGCTCTTCTACAAGCACATGAAATGTCCTCCAGTGCAGATTTACAGGCAGGCAGAGATTTGTGTGTGTCGGTTACTCGGGGATTCATTCAATTAAGATGGTCTACTTTTGGGTTAGATTAGAACATTTCTGTTGCTCTTTGAGAAAAAGGATATTTCAAGTATTAGAAGGAGACTTAAAAGATAATTTCCTTGTTTTCAAGGCTGAAGTTTTGTTCTGTGGCTGTGCTTTGTTTGCTAGATAACAATAAATAATGCACATTTTGGTGCCCTTTGAGTCTTATTTAGGATGGCCTCTTCATAGCTCTTCTCTAATAAAGCATGTGTGCAGTAGAAGTAAAATAATTCTGATCATGTTAACTGAATTTTGGAAGACTTTGGAGAAGTAAAAACTATTAAAAGTTTGGATTGAGTAAGGAGAGGCTATTCCAAGTCCAGTATTCCAAGTCTCCAAGGAGATCTGTTGTCTCTGTAAGAGCTGAAATGTGGAGCACAGTGAATTGTTTGCAGAAATGCTTGTGGACTTCAAGGTCCAGACCCTCACTCCCAGCCTTCAGCAAGAAGGACAAGCTGTATTACAGCAATGCTGTGGAGAGTTGTTATGGAGATGACTGGAAAAAATGACTTTGTTTAGGTTCGTATGAAAAAAACCCCCTCTGCACAAGGAAGGAGTTCACTGAGCTGAAATGGAGAAAAGTGACTACCTAGAAATTACTGAAATATTTTTTGTGAGTGCAATCCATAGTTCTTGCTATTTATGTTCTGGTTTAAATAGGCATGGTTTAAATATGGTTTTTTTCATGTCTTCACGACACAGCAGCTCTAACTTAATGCGATTTTTTGATCAGTGTGCATTTTTTTGGTCAGTAAATGCCTCACCCAAAGTGTTTCTTCAGTGAAGTGAAACCACTCATTTATCTGTGTTGACTCCTGCAAATGGTTTGGTCCAGGGTAAAGTGGGGGGGGGGGAGGGGAAACTGCAATATTTTTGAAAATTTCTTTATTTGAGGGGCCTCAATTGCCCCAAAGATTTGTGTCCTTTCAATTGGTTCCAGGGTTTATGTATCCCTGGAAAGCTTTTATATTTTTTTTAGATTTATGTATCTGAAAGCACATCCCCTTCAGATGTGCTTATGATGGACTCCTACCAGATTGCAGATATTTCTTAATTTGTGGTTGTCTTATGCTGTTTTTATGTCCACAAATACAGTATTCTATAGAAATGCAATGCAAAATAGTTTGTTTGTTTGTTTTTTTTCATTTTAACAAGGATGATTAGTTGATAAGTTGACTATCAGGATCATTTTAAACGCATTTGGTGAAGGAATATAAGCTTTACAGCAGACTATAGGTTTGCCTACTCTTATAGTTTGTCCAGTGTCAAATATTTTGGAGAGAAAATTGCTATAAAAATTTGTAATGGATTAAATCCAATTACTGTCTCCTGGGTCTACTTTCTTCTTAACCACAGCAATTAGTACAAGTCTTGTGCTCATGAAGCATGAAAATTATATTCCTCATAATTTTATGTCTAACCTGGAATTTCTTTGGGTACTTCAGACACAAAATGTTGTATGTATGTGTAAATGTGTGGTCATTTTTAAAGCTGTTGTGTGCTTGCTCTTCTCACTGTCCATTACACAGAAGGGATTGTACGGCACACTTAGAATTAATTTTGATTTTGTTTGTTTATAGTTGTGATTTATTTTTACTTTCTTTTGCATTCTTGTGAGAAAAGGTAAAGAATGTACAGGTGACCTCTGGGCACAGTAGAATAATTTGTTGTACTGTCAGGTGCTGTATCTACCCATCAAACAAATGAAGCCTTCACTTTTTCATTTCCCTTTTTGAAGTGTTTTTTGCTTTTTAATCCCCCTGTTTCTTTTCTGAGCTGGAGAGAGGAAAGCAAGAAATCATATCCTTACATGTTCAGCTCTGGTTTTATCTATGTAAATTCCTGGGTTTTATTCTAAACCCAATCATCTTCCCTATAAAGTGTATTGTACTTGCTATCACAGTGTTAATAGTGAGGCTGAGAATGGTTTTCTAAATGTTTATTTAATTCAGGATGTGCATATATCTGCATCAGGTATGTATTTAAGTGTGTACAGTACCACAGTTACCAGTTGTCTTTTGTTTCATATTTCCTGGTAGCACAGATTTCTGTTGGTCCTCACAATGGTACAGTTTGCCTTCTTTTTAGACTTTGTTTTATATTTCTACTGAGGGAAAAAATAATCCAAGACAGCACCAATTCCTTCTCTTGATATGGGGTACGTAAATATTTTGTACTGCCCATTCTCCTCAAAAGAGCTGGAGTACTTAGAGATTTACTTTTAGTTTGAGATCTGAAATTCAACAGCAGGTTGGAAGACGTGAATATTGAGGCTCAAATGCACAGTGCTTATTTATGAGACAACCAAGTCTGTTCTGTGCCTGCCTGGGAATGTGGAGGGGGAGCAAACGGAGAGGAAAGGATTCTACTGATTCCAGCTGGCTGACTGTGTAGAAAACACTGCTGTGTTTCCAACTGTATTTTTTTTTTTTTTTAAAGGAGGGTTTTGTGTTTGTGTGTTTGGTTCAGATTCAGTATGGAAGAGTGCTTTCTCTTCTTAATTAATCTCTAGACACCTAGTTGCTGAAGAGTACCACACTAGCTAGACCCTGGAGGACTAATGTGGAGACTCACAGAAAAGCTCATTTTCTTGCCAGACTTGAACCGTGACTCTGAATCAGAACACAAAAATTGCTTTTCCAAGTGCACATGCAGAGAACATTGTGTGTGTATGAACATGACTCCAGACATCCAAACTTTTTCTGCACCTCAGCTGTGGCCTCTGATGAAGCTCTGTCTTGCAGGTATTCATGTGAAGCCTACAGGCTTCAAAATCAGGGTAAAATGTCTGTCTTTTGACTGTGTTTCTTTGTTTCAGACTGATCTTGAGAACTAAAGAGCTCGATGTTTCCATCAGAAGTGTCTTTATGATAGTATTTGTTCTTTCCCAAGAACTGTATTGGTTTTTGAAGCAGGGAAAATTCACAGGTGTTCACTTATTAATTTTTTAAGTTTTTGTCCCTGGCAATAAAACTTACATAAGATATGGAAATATTATGGACCAATTTGATAAGAATGTGCACATCTTAGAATGTTATCTCAAACACTGATGTTGCATTGAGAAATTAATTTCTTATGGAGTTTTTTCTGTACTATCCACTGCCTAGGTACAGTTACAGATTAAAGACTGAATACCAAGCGTTAAAATAATTAATTTAAATATAAGCAAGTGTATGAGTAATGTATGGGAAGTTTAAAATTTTATCACAGAAACCTGAATTTTCCCTAAGAGGAAAATCTTCACAGAAATGGCTTAGTTTTGCTGACAGTCTTACTGAGTAATGCTTTTGAGGTCCAGCACAGAATTTCAGGAGAGAAGGGTTGTCAGTCTCAGTAATTAAGGCGCGTTTTAGGGCCTTTTGCCGAGGATGCATTCTGTAGTCCAACTCCTTACAGCACTGTCAAACCTTTCACTAAATCTGGAATTGTATTAGACCCCTGGGTACTGAACTGGTCTCAGGCAGAGTCCTTCAGCCTGAGCCTCTGTGCAGATACTCCAAGGCCCAGCCTGCTCAGTGAAGTGGCCTTCACAAACACTTCTAGGAGTTAACAAAGTTTTAATAGAAGTTTTCCAGACCTTGCCTAATAGTTCTTCAGAGAGCACATGGGAAAAGGAGCGTGTGGGAAAGATAAGCTTTGTCCAAAATTATTAAAGCTGTCAGCTCTTTCAGTACAATGACAGAGGACAAGAGATGAGAGCTTTCTAAAATAAAGTTAGAGCCTTCTGTGTTTCGCTTGGGAGTTCTGCCTGTGTCCAGGAAAGCAAGTATTCCACTCTGCCCAGGGCTTCTGTCCCCGCTTCTCACTCTTTGTCACAGAGAGCAGACAAATAAGAAATGTCACATTCCTTGTCTTTGCGTGAGGTGTGAGCTCAGGAGGAGTTGACTGCCAGTCTTTCCCAAATCACTTGCACAGTGTTAGAATTGTCCTGAAAAAAGCAGTCTCTATATATGCACTCCAGTGATTAAGATATTTACTTCTGAGCATGCGATGGTCTCTCTGCTGGTACATTGAATTCCAGCAGAACCCGGAACAGACAAGATGGGATTCAAGATCAAGTCATACACCCAAAATATGGATGGTAGCTCAGTAAATGCACATCTAGAGGATTCAGAACTTTGATACACTCATAAAATGTGCATAAAGCCCCCAGGGGGATGAGGCAGTGAGTGAGGGCACCACATCACGGTGCTTAAGTTCCTGAAACTGGAGAGTTGCTCACTGACTGTGTGGGACTAGCACAGGGAACCTGAAACCTTCTTCAAGGTTTGGGGCGTGAATGTGTCAGTATATGTTGAAAAGAGAGATACCCTGTTTTCCTATTAATGCATAGGGATCTCTTGCTTAGATTAAGAAACATGCTTGCTGAAGGTTTTGTTAGTTTTCTTACTAGCCATAATAAAATAACTTGGCTTATTCTATTAAATCCCATTTGAACTTCTGCTGACTGGACTTTTCACCTGGGTACAAAACAAACAGTGCTTGACATGAAATTTATCTGGATGAAGTGTTTTAAATTATGTCAGTGAGTCTAATGAATAAAATTTTATGGTTCACTTGAGGCTCTGTTGAGTACATCCAAATAAACTTGCTTTTCAGGGTTCAGATTGCCTTTATAAAACTGTTGACTCATAGTCACTAGGAAGTTTGGAAAATCTTTAGAAGAGAGCTCAGCTTTTCAGCTGGGATATAAAACCTTGGCACTTCAAAACCAAGTCCTTTTTTTCAGGAGACGATGCAACATCAGCACATAAGATTTAGTATTAACACAATGGGCATAGCATTATCTTCACTTTTTGACAGATTCTGCTTCTTTCTTACATCATTTTGCAGATGATAAGACTGGACATAGAAATTTAATGCTTCATAATTTGTGTAGGTTCTGGAAAACCATGAAGCATGTTGCCTGTTAAATCATTGTCCTAAATGTTTGGGCTGGCTTTAGTGACAATGGGTGGTGACCCACTCATCTTTGGCTGAGTGTGTGTGCTTGTACTGCTCATTTTATAAGCTATTGGTACTTCTGCTCTGAGTTTTGGAATTCTGTACAAATCTTTCTTATGTTTTCATCAAAGTGACAGCACTCAGCCTAGTGCTCTTGCTTTCTGTAGGCTGACCTGCTACAAACTGTGGCCCTGGCTGACTTCATAAGTAAGTTTTCATCACCAAGTAAAATAGTTTATTATAAGTACTATGTAGCTCTATATGTTATATAGCTGGCTGTAGTGAATAATAATAGTATTAAAAAAAAAACCCAACAACCAACAAACCACAAATATCATAGTGAAACAACCTCTCCACTATGGCACAGCTCTCACCTAGGGCATGGCAGTAGCTACTCTAGAGAAAAGAAGTGGGAATGACAGATATCTAGAGAGTCTTACTCCAAGGAGTAACTTGCAGTGTTTGACTCTAAAACATCATGTCTGTAGCAATCTGGGGCACGTGACAGGCTATTGCTGGTGCAGAAAGATGCAATGTCTTTCCAATGGCTGTGGGATAAGAAAACGTTAATTTAGAATTAGGAACGATGCTTTAATGGCAGAGACAGCGGGCAAACCGTTCAGAGAAGGGTTTCTCATTAGAGGCCACTGAACAGTGTCTGGTCTGACTAAAGTACCTGCCAGGAACGGCAAAAGCAAAGAAGCACTTCCCATGGGGCAGGGGGAGACAATTTGTTCAGGTTCCTTCTAGTCCTGTGATCCACAGTATTCTCTGCCAAATTGTTAAAAATTGTCTTATATAAACCGTGTTACAGAATGCCAGTGACTCACAGAAACTCAAATTACTATCAAATATCGGGCTATGAAAACAAGAATCAACGGTTTATTCTTAAGGTACCATGTCATTAGGCATAATTGGCCAATTAACTTACAGCGGGAACAATTATCTCGTCCAAAAGTGATTAAAAGGTTGGATGCATAAGGTTATTCAGAGGCAACACAAAGTGGTTCATTTCCAGGAACTGCTGTTAGTGCTGTGCTTAAAATAAATTATTTTGGGAAGATGTCCTCTCAGAGTTGGGATATTGGGGTTTTGTAGTGAAATACAAGCTGTTGTGAAAATAATTGTGTAGGGAAGCTCTTGATTAATGTGTTGGGTGGTTCCTACACATATGTAATATTCTTGAAAGGTATTAGCAATAATAGAACTTCCTACAGGTGTGTTATAAGGCACTCCAAATTGTGGCTGAATCTACTGAAAAAACCCAGTATATTTTTATATCACATATAAGATGGAATTATTTTGAAAGCTCAGTCTCTTTGAGCTGAATAAAAACCCCTGTAAGGTATTGCAGTGGTAAAGGACTACGGGGCAGTAAAGGAGTTTGGAAGGTGCCTTTGCCTTTTTTGGGCCTTACAGCAGTTGTACGTGGCTGTGTAAAGTGTAATGCTTGTACTGGGCATTGTGCAATGTGCATAATGTAGTTTTATAATAAATGGTGACTATATAATAATACAATCTTACTGTTGAGTATTTACAGTCTGAAGGTGTTGCTCTGTATTCATGCTTTAAACCTGTCTGAATGTAAGTTCATATTTCAAATGTGTTCTTGTGACAAGTGGGTTTTATCAGGACTTAAAAAGATGAGAGAGATGGAGCTTACTCTGATGCAGAGCAGTGGATGAGAGGAGGTTCCCAGGAAGGAATGATATCAAGGAACTGTATCACTACAAACCCTTTTGTTTCCTTTTACTCTTAAGAGGGACAGCGTTTCAGGCTTTTCCCTCCTGCAGCAAGTAAAATTTTAACGTCAACAAAAAATTGTTATGGTTCCCTACAGCAGATACAGTAAGGGCAAAAGTTGGCGGGGGGTGCATTAGGCAGGCTATTTTAGTCTCTCTAAATGCCTGATGTTTGAGGAATGGCTGTGGCCTCCGATAGCTGCTACAAAAAAGCCCAAACCGCTCATCACACAAGGAGGTCGGTTCCAATTCACCGCGATGCTCTTTTCCCTGAGAAACTGTCTGTGAAAATCTTCAGCCTTCAGCAAGCCTTGGGGCACTGACTGACAGCACAGGTTTTGTTTGATGCAGCCTGAAGTATTGTGGGCAGTTTTGGGGGCCACATGTAAAAACTGCACGTCCACATTGGTGTCCAAAGGTCCAGAAGGGACACCACATGCAGAACAGCCGAGGTGCCTTGGCTTTTTCAGCCTGGAGAAGAGGAGGTGGAGGGGCACACCTCACTGTGGGCTGCAGATTCCTCGTGAGAGGAAGAGGAGGGGCAGGGACCAATCTCTTCTCCCTGGTGATGAGTGACAAAACCTGAGGAAATGGCCTGAAATGGTCATGGGGGGAAGGTTTGTGCTGGTTATTACGAACAGGTTCTTCCTGCAGAGGATGGTTGGGCACTGGAACAGGTTCCCCAGGGCAGTGGTCACAGCACCAAGCCTGACAGAGTTCAAGGAGCATTTGGATGACGCTCTCAGACACTCTCAGTGTTGGGATTCTTGGGGATGGTCCTGTGCAGGACTGGGAGTTGAACTCGATGACCTTTATGGACCCGTTTCCAACTCTGGAGATTCTCTGATTTTACGATCTTTACAACACACTGTACATCCTAAGGAGCAGAGGAGCTTGGCAGTTTGAAACTTACTTGGTCTTGATTCATGTTTTTGGGGGTTGTGTAGATTGTTGTGGTTTTTTTAATTTATTTTTTGTTAGGCAAAAAAAAATTGCCCAGTAAATAAATCCTTCCCCCTCCCCCCCCTGAGAAATGCCAGGTTATTTATTTATTTATTTTTCAGAAGTCAGCAGTTTGAGTTAAAGGCTTGGTGGCACTGTTGTGTTATGTCCTACCTGACACTTGTTCAGAGCTGCAGTACCATCCCATTGTCCTCACCCTTCTGTGTTCTGGTGTGTCAGATGAATCTTGGTGACCTTTGTGTGCTGTGCTGCTACAAAACCAGGTTCCTGTCTCCTGTGGAGCATTAAAGCTGAGGTCTGCCTTTGATCTGCTACTATGGAACTGCTTACAGAGGACAGAAAAGCAGACTTTGTTCTTGGCCTTGTCAGACCCAATACATGCCCAGAAAAAGCTTCTGTACCGTGAATAATGAAATCTTTAACTGTTTTATTTTTTCCTATGTTTTGCTTCCATACAGTTTGACCATTGCATGAGTTAAGTCAGTTTGGATAAACAGCCTCTCAGCATCTACATCTTTGCAACATCAAACTCTTATTCATACAGAATTACTGTATGTCACTGTTTTCATATGAAAATAGAGTTAAAAAGGTCATCTCCCATAAAACTGTACATGCAGGTGTTCTTTGCAGTTTTGTTTTTTCTAGAGTTGGGCAGATAAAAAAAGTGTTTGTTGTCAGCCAACTCTTTTTCCCTCTCTGAAAATAAATCTCTGGAGGAGAATCACATTTCTCATATGCACACACCCTTAAAAATAAGTTTAAAAAAAACCCATCATTTTTGGCTCTGAGGTGTCGTTGCCACTCCACAAAGGTAGTAGTTATAGCATTTTTTTTCCAGTTATCTAAAAGTAAGGAGAAATAAAACCCAGTCCATGCGCTGTCAGACAATTGTGACCTGATTCCACTTAACAAAATCATTCTAGAATATTACTGTTGTGTGGTCTAGCTGCTTTAATCAACAGTACAGCTCATCTAATAATTAAAGCTTGTTATCAACAGTACAAAAATATGCTACTTTTTAAAGGACGTGGTAAACAGAAAAAGCAGTTTTCATACACTCTGGGGAGTGACTGTCTAAGGTGTATTTTTAATGTAATAAGTATTGATTTAAGTTACTTTTAATGTACATGTCTAGTAATACTGTTTTCTAGAGTAAGAGCTTTCTATAGGCTAGTCATGAGTAAGTAAGATGTTACATGGTAATACTACTGAGGAAAGAATTATTATTTTCTAAAGTAATTACTTTCTGTAGTAATTACGACTTTCATTTTGATTAAATGCCCATCTTTCTAGTACTTCAGTGACTTTTACCAGTAAAACGTGTGGAGCATAACTCCCTTTTCAGGCGGCAGCTTTTCCACACGCCGCGGGCGGCCAGCGCGTTTCCCCAGTCAGATATTTCGGGCGGTGTGTGCAAAGCCCAGCGCTCACCGTGAGCTCGGCTTTCTGTTTCGTGCTGATCCAAGGGGATGGAAAGATCAGCCATTAAGCAGTGCAGTGGCAGATGGTGAGGCGCCACGAGTGAGCCTAATCTGCCGTCTCTAAAGGTGAGCACCAACAGCGCTGGAAGGCTGGAGGCTCATGCAATTGAACACGGGCTCGAAGCGCTTCATTTTTCGGTCACCGGTTCACAGCCTGTGCAGCCGAGCAGCAACCGAAAGGTATCCCTGTGTTTTGGAAGCTGCTTTTGAATAAAACACTGCTGCAAAGCCAGCCCAGACAACACAATAGCCCTGTCACAGTCTGGGCTTCAAAGCTCAGCAAGTATCAACACCCCTTGGTTGGAAGGCTTTGAGCCACCTTGGCTTCTCGAAGGTTCTTCTACCAGGAACTGGTTAAATGGTAGGAGCAAAACAGCTGGGGCAGGGGGGTGGAAACTGTTGGGGGAAAGTCAGCTGATTAATCTGCAGACTCAACTTCAAATAAACAGTTCTTTCTTCCTACCTCAATACACTTTAACTTATTTTTCTGTTAGATCTGAATGGTTTCCATTTACCTTGAGTCATAGTTAAGCAACTTCATTTACAAAGAGTTACTGATCAAACATTTACAAAATAACTAAAAATAAAAAAGTCCAGTTATACTCATGCTCCAAGCAATTACTGAAAGTCTCCATTCCAGGTGACAGAGAGACATGAACTGTGAACTGAACACCAGTCCTGTCACTTCACCAATCCCATCTCTGTGTGCTTGACAGAAAACTATACTTAGGGTGACAAGCAATGGTTATTAACCCAGCTACTCTGTAGCTTTATATGGAAAATTTCATGTTAATTAAAACATGTCGGGGTTGGAAGTTTGTAAACTCGTCTATTATTGGTTCCTATATTGCCATGGTTATTATATTGTCTCATTGCATTGGCCAGCTGAATAGCCAATCGCATCCTTCCCCCCGCAGCCTAT
>JAWWES010024342.1:18860-31874 GCA_035583135.1 Lophotriccus pileatus | reverse complement strand
CCCAGGCCAGGTTGGACGGGGCTTGGAGCAACCTGGGCTGGTGGAAGGTGTCCCTGCCCATGGCAGGGGGTGGCACTTGATGAGCTTTAAAGATCCCTTCCAACCCAAACCATTCCAGGATCTCACAATTCCTTGATTAGAGCAGGTCTGAAGCACAGAAGTTGGGATTGGAAAAGACCTCCAAGACCATCAAGCCCAAGCACCAACCCCCCACCACCCTGGACCAAAAATTCAGCAGGAGCACAAACCTGCAAACCAAAAGTAAAGGGGTGTGACGAGGCTGGGAGAGAGAACCAGCTGCCACAAACCCGGCTGGTTTCACCCATAAAACCTCTCCTGTTAAAGCAAAGAAAAAAAAAAAGCCAGTTTGCTGAAAAACTGAAAACTCCAAAGGTTTGATTTATAGGACAAGAGGCACAACCCGGAGTTTACGAGGGGGGGAAAGGTCGTTTGCCAAGCAGCTGAAAGGTGTAAAGATTTGCTTTCAGGCTCGCTGTCAGCTGGGTAATTCACCAAAATAAAGCCACCTCTTATTCTGCTTTAATCAATAACTTCTTTCTCATTCCCATCACGCAGGTTGCAGCCGTTTCTTCGCTCCCGGGGAGTGGGAGAGTTTAAACCCACCTCACCTCGCCCTTACTGGGATTTTCAGCCCCAGGCTGCTTGGGAACCGACCTCCACGAGCCTCAAAGCTTTGCTGACATGTTTCTGTCAGTTCAGGGCTTCAAACCATCACCTCACACCCCACCCCAGGCTGTGAGGGGGCCTTGGTCACCCACCACCATCATTAACCATTCCCACTCTTCCTGCCTGAAATACCTCCCACGGATCCACTTCCAGCAGCTCCTGGTCCTCAGGATTTATTGGGCTGGACCCAGGGGCGGGCAGGGGAGATAATTGGAATGATTATTTTCCAGGTGACAAGCATAAAGACCTCCCAGGGACATCTTCAGCCCTGTTTTAAGGCTGAGGGGTAACAGTTTTCAGGATGGTTCTTTGCCCCGAAGCAGAGGAGCTGGGAGAGGGGTTGGAGCGAGCTGAGGAGGAGAAGCAGACCCCACTGAAGAATTCTGGATGGATAAACAAACTAAAGGATATCACCAAGGCCTGCCCATTGCCCTGAAGCTGCCACAGCAGCAGCTCCTGGTGTTCCTGCCCACGGCAGGGGGATGGACTGGATGATCTGGAAGTCCCTTCCCACCCAAACCAGTCCGTGATTCCCTGATTCTCCAACTCCCGTGGCCCAGGGAGAAACCAAGAAGCAAATTATTTCCACGGAAAGAACCTACTCAGCACTTGTTATCCCGGCTCCAAAGAGCTCCCTGCTCCTTAATGACGTCTCCAGAGCTTTGCTGGGAGGGAATATTAAAGAGAAGAGCAAGCAAAGCAGGCTGGTTGTCTGTGGTGACTGACTGATGCCAGCAGACTACAACTTGCTAAGCATTTTCAAACAGCATTTGAGGTTGACAACTTGACATTTGGAAGCCCAGAGGAGCTGGAAGGAGCTGGGGAAATTTCCACTCACCGAGGTGGAAGTGCCTTAAACTGCTTTTGGTCGGAGCTGCCTGGAAAGGAGGGAAGAGCTGACAAACACAGGTGGATCAGGGACACCTTCCAAGGGCAAAAAGCTCTTTGGGGTTTGTGTGTGTGAAGCTGCAGAAGGTTAAACAGCCACATTTTGGGTGCCAGAGGGAGTGACACTTCCTATCTCCTGGATAAAAACCCCCCAGCTCCTCCTGTTTGATCCTCCACACTCATCTCCTGCCCTCCTGTGACAGGGATGTGACCAGGAAGAGGCTGCAGCAAAGTCTCCTCTGCCTCCATCTCCTCACCCTGCTTTGGGCTGAGCACCCCAAAAAATCCCTGCTGGCCACTAAAAATTGAGATTCAGAGGCCCCATCGGTCCCCTCTGGTCAGGCAAAAGTAGAGCCTCAAAAATCAGCCCCAAACACCAAAAATGGAGTCTAAGAGAAGGAAATCAAAGCAGATCAAAGCCTAATTGTGACAAGGAAGGGAATAAATCAGTTTTGCCACGCGGGACACGTGTCCTATTCCTGATCCTCTCCAATCCTGGGCAGGTCACTTTGCTCCCTGCCTCTGTTTCTCCTTTGGGAGAAGGAGCTCAGGATGTGCTGGGAAGCAGGAGGAGGCACTGACTCTGAGGACCTATAGAGGATCTACATATCCATATACTGTGTGCCCTCTGCTGGCAGCCTTCTCTTCCAGGAGCACGGGAAAATCCTGCCGGGAAGGGCAGGTGGGATTTGGGTCCGTCCTTGGAATACAGGAAAATAATTAGACGTGTGATGAGCCCTAAAACTACAGCAGTGGCAACAGAGAAGGGAATTTCCTTCTGCTCATGGCACAGGGGCAGGGAATGGGATCATGGCTTTCCTGGTGCGCCAGGATCCTGCAGGAGCCTCTGCATCCCAGCACCTCTTGGTGACCAAATTCCTGTCAGACTCTGCTTCCAGGAAAACTTAAAACAACCCTATCCCTGAAATAAATGAGGGCAAAGTGGAGATTTAAGGGGTTTATCCCATTACCTGGGAGGTGATGCCCGAGTTCAGCAGCACCACTGGAGTTATCCCAGATTTGCTGATGCAGGGAATGGGTCAGGTGAAGGTGCCTGGCAAGGACATCACCTGCAGCAAGAGCTCCTGGACTCCAGCAAGGGCATCTCAGCCACAGCTTTGGGAAATTTGACTACTTAGATTTGATTTGTGTGAAAATCTGGGCAATTCCTGCAAGTTCTGCTTCGCTTTGGCCTGTTGATCCATCCCTCATCCCACTGGGGGTACCTGAGGGATGCAGGATCCTCCTGGGCCATCACAACCCTTGCTGGGACCTGCACCCTCAGCTCTGCTCAAACCCATCACCCCCAGGAGCTCCAGCCCCAGCAAAATTCTTTCTCTGACTGCCAAAAACCTGCTCTCCAGGCGCATTTTATTTTCCATGACCTACCAAGCCATCCTTCTCCGGTGTCTCTCAGCACAGATGATTCATTTCTCCTCATCCACTCTGCACCATCCCTTCCCCAAGAGGCAGCTGAGACAGAACTGCAGTTCCCTTTGGGGGAGGGAACCTTTCCCCTGCCAACAAAACCCCATCAGGACGAGCAGGTTCAATGTGCCTTTGCAAGCCTGGCTTGGACTCGGGATTGTTCTCATCCATTCTTCTTTCCCTCACAGTTTGTGTCCAGCTTTGCAGCCTCTGGAAGGGCTGTTGTTGTTCCTGGGGTGGCTTTTCCTCCTCCTTTCCCTGGGAGAACTACCCTGTTTGACATTCCTCACTTGCATCGACCCCTCCTGAACAACACAGCTGGGGAAACACTCTGCCAGATTCCCACTTTTCCAGCAATACACCAAGATCTCCTTCAGGCTTGGATTTCCCTTCCTGTAGGTGAATCCTCTCTGTTTTCTGCCCCTCCTGACGACGTTTTCTACCAAAACCAGGGGGAGTTTTGGGTGAAACCTGAAGAGTTTGGCTTTTCAAGCTCCCAAGGGTCTCAGGCACGTCCCTTCCTTTCCCAAAGCTTTTGGGAATTCTGACTCCAAGATCCAGGGTTCAGATATGATGAGGAGCATCCTTGCTCCAACCACATCCCTGGAAAGTGTCCAAGGCCAGGTTGGACAGGGCTTGGAGCTTGGATAGTGGGAGGTGTCCCTGCCCATGGCAGGGGGTGGAATGAGATGAGCTTTAAGGTCCTTTCCAACCAAACCATTCCAGGATTTACTTTGGGAATCTGAGTTTCCCTTTATATTTCCCTTAAATCCTGATTTCCCAGGAGCTGCCCTGCCCTGGCCTCACCCACCCAGGGATTAGAACAACCTCAGTTCTGGCTGGGGAAAAAGAAACCCCCAAAACCATGAGAAGAGAGCAATGAACAAGGCGAAAAGCACCATAAAAAGGCTCACAAAGCAACTAATGACACTGTTTAAACACAGTTGTCTCCTGTGATGGTGCTAAATCCTCTTTATAAGACCTCTGAGCCTTTAAAAACAAGTTTATAAGACAATTTTCTCTTTGCTAGGCCCGCTGACAAACAGGGAGTGCTCAGGGTGGTGCCAGGAGCGTCCTCACACAACAAATAGCGCTCATTTTACCATTTTTCCCCTCCCTCTTGTTCAAATTAACTCTTTCCCTGCCCAGCTGATCCACTGGAACGCTGCCCAGGGGAGGAGGGAGGGAGGGAAAAGTATTTGGAGGCAAAGAAACTCCTCCAAGAGCAGCAGCACAGGAGGAGGCGAGAGCTGCTGGGAGAGATAAAGCACATTGTGCATGAGCTTGCCGCATGAACAGGGCTTTGATCACCCAAGCAAAGAGCAAGAAGACAGTTTTAATGGCCTGAAAACACACGAAAAGCCGCTGGAAAAGCAGCTTTGATACACGGTATTTATTTGGTGACCTTTAACGAGGGTGGGCAGCGCCACAACGAGAGGGTTTGAAGGGAGGGAATCAAAAGGAGGCAGAAAAAATTAACCCCCCAGAGTAGCTGGGGCTGGAAGAGCCTGCCTGCTGCATTCCAGCATGGAATTCCCTGCCAGTGCCATGTCCTCAGTGCCCACCAAGAGCAGGGGGTGGCACTGGGTGATTTTTAAGCTCCCTTCCAACCCGTTCTGGGATTCTGTGATTCAACGAAACGTGGGAAAACCAGAGTAAGGAGAATTCCAAGGGATGGGAAAAGGCAATGATGGTGTTTTCCAGGTTTTTAAGAGGGCTTTGAATATCAGGGGAAAAAAAGCCAAAAGAGAGAGACTTTTAACTCTCTCCAAACTGCCTTCCCTCCTCCAAACTTCGTGCAACCCTGTGCCTCCAACCCCCCCAGAGCCCCCCTCCACACCGCTCTGAGCAAAGCTGTTCCTCTTCCAGAAAGCTCAGCACTTCTCAAACTCCAGCTCTCACCCCGAAATGGGGGTCACAAAACCTCCTGGGCTGGGTTACAAACCCTGGCCAAGCCCAGGTTTGCTCCTGATAACCTTCGGGGCAGAATTGACCTTGTGGTGCCAGGACAGCCCAGCTGAGCACAGGTTAATCCGAATTTATCTTTGTCAGCCTTTGCCTCCCCTCGTGGCCTCCATTTAGCATTTCTTCAGGATGGCAGGGAAATATCTGTGCTGACAGGAAGGAAAAATATCAGTGCCAGGGATAAGTGTGATGAGGTTCCTGTTCTGGCTCTCCAAACAGCGGGAGCAAAGGGGGTCAAAGGAGGCAAAGGATGGTCTGGTAACCCCAAGAAACGGGGTGAGAGACCTGCCAGGCTGCAGAGTGTGCTGAAGGGCTCAGTTCTTGGCCCTTATTTTGGGGAATATGGGGCAGAAAGGAGGAGGTGCAGCCCCAGACCCACCTGGCCCAGGTGGAAGTTGTGATGCTGCTGGACATGGGGCTGGGGCTGCTCCTCATCCCTTTTCCTGAGCTTTGAGGCTGCTTCTTAAGGCCACTGTGGGCTCAGGGGATTTAATAGAACAGAAACCCTTAAATACTAAATGGATTGAGGGCTAAATGCTTAATAAGCTCAGTTTGGAGCCTCCTTTCCCTCTCCAGAGCTGTCCATCCTTGCTGTATTCCTGCTCTGCAGAGGGAGAGGCAGGATTTAACAGCCTTTTATTAGGGGGTCAGCTCTAAACTGCAGCAGGAGGGACACCAGTACCACCAGCCCACTGCAGGCTTGCACAGATGCCACTGGAAGTCAAACATTTCTGGGATATGAAGTTCAGATCCATCTTCATCCCTTTTTTTTCCCCCATTTCTTTCTTTCAGCTGCGCCTGAAAACTGGTTTTTTTC
Organism: Lophotriccus pileatus; assembly: GCA_035583135.1. Classification (NCBI taxonomy): domain Eukaryota; kingdom Metazoa; phylum Chordata; class Aves; order Passeriformes; family Tyrannidae; genus Lophotriccus; species Lophotriccus pileatus. Next base: position 26,089 of record JAWWES010024342.1, on the reverse strand, counting down.
TCTTTAAGTCGCCAAAACCCCTTTTCTCCCTCCATTCCTTTGCCACTTGTCTCTGCTCCCAGACCTGAAGAGTTGAGTTTTGGGCAGAGGAGGAGATTTTTCCTCCTCCAAAAGCAACTTCCCAGCCTCAGACTGCAAAGAAACAGCAGGCACCAAACACTCCCAAAGCTCTCCTGCCTCACAAGCCCCATTTTAAAACCCTCCTGGAACTAAAAGTTCTTTTGCTGACTGTTCTGGAGCGGGTTTTCTTGTCCCAGAGTTCCAAGACCAGAGATGTCCAGGGATCTTTAAGTCCTCTGCTGGGCTTTGGCAAAGGCTGGACATGGTGTCCTGCTTCCCACATTTGTGCTCCAAAGGGTTTTTAAGACAAAGCCTCACAGCAAAGGCTGTGAAATGAAACAATTTGGCCCAACCAGGGCTTGCAGGAAAAGGCATATTTATATTACACAAAGATTAATGAGGGACTGTTTCTTCCCTGCTTGCCCAGAAGGATTAGGGAATCCATCCCCGTGTTTAATTGTCTGATCCATCCCACCTATTTTCCCCCTACCTTTCCCAGTCTGGGGTTTGCCTTCAGCTGGAAAAGCTGAAAGGCAGCATCTGCTCCCAGGATTTTCCTGGCTCAGGCTGGAAAACCCCCAGCAGTAAAAGCTGCTCCCATACCAGTCCCAGCACAGACACAGGTGCTGCACCTTCCGAGGGGCTCATTAAAACCAGAGCTCCAGAAACCTGCAGGCTCAGCCTTCATTAGTGCCACTTCCAGCCTGGAAGCCTTTAATTGGAGCTGGAAACAGGGAGCCACCGTGTAATCCCTGCAGGATTTCGGGGGGGGGGGGGGGGGGTTGTCACCTCCGAGCCTCTTCAAGCGGCTCTTATTTAGGTCAGCGGGGACGTTTCCCCTTCGGAAAGTGGGGCACGTCCCTGGGATTTCCTTCCCAGCGCTGTGCTTTCCACCCTGTGACCCCGGCAAAGGTGGGACCTGCTGTGCTGAGCCTCCAAAAAACTCCAATCAGCAGCGCAGGGTGAAGGGCAGAGTTTCCAGCCCGGAGGAAATCCCCTTTTAGCCCCACATCTGGAGCAAACCCCCCCCTGGGATTGCCCATCAAAAGGCTCAATTCAGCAGCAGCTCTGACAGCTCTCAGAGCGAGAGACTTTATAACATCCAAGGTGAACTCTCAGCTGTTGAAAAGTTGCATTTCAGGGTAAATCGGGCTGGTTTTGTGATGCAAAGGAAAGCAGCAGCTCAGAGGGGGGAAAACCCTGCCCCTGGAAACCTTTGGCAGCGCTGACTGGGAGGGAGGGGATGGTTCTTGAAAGAGATTTAAAAACTGAGGTTCAACGACTTGCTCAACAGAGAAGAGACAAAAAGGCCTCCTTGCCCCAAAATCTGGGTAAATCCTGCATCCCTCAATTCACTGGGTGGGAATGAGGCCATTCTCAGACACCATCCTGGTGATTCCCAACATCCTCAGGGCCAACACTCCGATAACAAACCCTCAGCTTCAGTGTCCTGCAAGGAAATGCTCCAAGCCCAAGTGATAGGAAACATCAAGCTCCTGCCTAAACCAAAACTGATCAGTCCATGGGGCTTTATTGGCAAAGCCTGGCTTTGGGATCCTTCCCAACAGCATCTTCAATCAATACCTTCATTATCTTCCTGGGTGGTTTTACTCCTGTTTGAATTCACGGATTAATCCTCCAGACCAAGTTAAACCTGACTTGATGAGGAGTTTCCCCCTGGATTGGCACAGCAAGAGGTGCTGTGGGAAAACCCCCACCATGCCCTGGGAATTGTCACTGCAGCATCATTTTGGGGGAGGGAAGGAGGAACAGTTCTGGAGGCACCTCCTCTGATGAGATGATTCTCTCATTTTTATCTTTTCCTCCCTGTCCAATTGTCCCTCCTGAAAACAGCCTGGCACAGCCTGACCTCCCCTTGTCCTCAAACCGTGGTCTTTAAATATTGGCCATCCTCAAGGGGCCAAAAAATGGGAAAGGAGAAAGAAATCACCTTTTTGTCTAAAGAAAACATCCCCTTTAACTCAGCCCCCACACCTGAGGGGGCTTTTTAAGCCCCACACTCAGGCAGCTCTTCCCAGAGCAGACAACTGGCTTTGGATGTGTCATTAATCCTCTGATTGAGATGTTCCCATCACACAGTCCCTGTCACAACCCTGTAGTTTGTAAGGAGGTGCCTTTGTGCCTCTCCTAAACATTAATCCTGCAGAGCTGGGTTTTTTTCAAGTGTGACCTGCAAAGCAAAGAGAGTCTTTGGGTGTCTGAAGTGCAGAGAACAGGGAAGGAGCTGGGCTGTTTGCTTGGCTTACCTGGAGCTAATACAGGTGTGCAGATGGATGGGACCTGAGGATAGAACTTTTGACTCCTGGGGGAGGACAGAAAGGGCAAGAGAGGGTTGATTTATGGCTTGCAGTCAGCAAGGGACTGTAACCTGTCAGCACTCAGTCACACAGCTCCCTGGCAGAGATTTTTGGCTGACTCAGAGAACCTTTGTCCAAAGCTGGGGAAGAATGACAGGCTCACCAGGATGAGTGGGATAAAGCTTAACAGCCATCCCTAATGTCTGAGGGGGGAAACAAGGCAGAGAGGGAAGAGGGGACAGTCCAAAAATCAGCCCTTTATGTGGCTCAGCAGGGCTGGGATGATCCTCATGGATCACCCTTCATCTGGTGGCTGTGGGATCTCAGCACTCCCAACAAAAGCCCATGGCACTGCGGGCAGTGACCACAAAAGAACCCCAAACCCACCTTTTTTTCCCTTAGGATTATTATCCAAGAAATTTCCAGCCATGCCTTGTGGGGGTGGAGGAAAGATTTCCAGCATGAAATGAGCTTAGCTACACATTTGAGCTGAGATGGGTTTTTTTTCTCCCAGACAGGAGACATGTACTTGTCTGCACGTCCCCCTAACTCGTATTTAAAGCTCATTTTATTTGATTTCATTCCGAGAGGGTTTAAACTCACCGGTGAGGATTTCATCCCTGAGATATTTTTCTAGACAGGGAAGTTTTTTCCTACCAAAGGTTACAAGAAAGCAGCTCCTGACATTTAATCCTGGTGCTCTGCTTGAGCAGGAGGGTGTAAAGGAGACCACTCAGCATAAACAGAGCCATCAGTCTGCCTGAAGTCCCCCAGCTGGAGCATCTCGTGGACAGGGTGGTCCTTGTGGTGAATTTGGGGCTTTTCTGTCAAGGCAACAAGGGAAATGCTCCCAAAAATCAGCAGAGGGCGAGGCTTTGCTCCTGCATCAGGGCTGTCCCAAATGGAGCTGTTTGTGGTTGCTCAGGATCCTGTGAAACCACTTGAGGGAGGGAGGGCAGGGGGTTTTCTAGAGCAAGGCCACCTTTGTCCCTTGGCCAAGCAAGCAGGACCCCAGCCCTGAGGGGCTGCTCACCAGGGAGCTCCTCAACAGCACCCACCCAGAAAAGGAGCTCCCAGCCCAGGCAGGAATGAAAGTCAGGGCTGAGCAGAAGTTCAGACCTCACAGAAACCAAGTCTTTTGCTGCTCTTGCCACTGCAGAGCCAGCCCTGCCCTGGGAGCCTCTGGCCTCGTGTGAGAGGTCCCAAAAGCATCCCAGGTGCAGCAAAGGCACAGCAAAGAAAACAAGGCTTATGGAAAAGTTCCTCCTCCTGAGCATCCACCCACCCATCAGGTGCCTGCTCTCCGAGCTCAATTCTGCCTAAAATGTTGATGTGCTGATACAGGTGGAGGCAGAGGAGCCTTTGAGGTCGCTCAGAGAGGTAAATCCCTCGCTGCTGCAGCTGGAAAGGGCTGAGCCAGCCAGAGCTGATCCAGAGCAATTAGTCTTTGCCTGTACTACAGAGCCTTTCCTTGTCGTGCTGAAAGAGCCCAGAAAGCAAAACAAAGGGGTTTTTGCTAATTCTCCCCAGCTCCATTCCCCTGCAGCCAGGAAGGCATTTTAAACACCTCTGCCTTGCTCTCTGTCCTGTGTGTTCAGCTCAGCTCTCCTTTGTCTCAGCAGCTTAAAAGCCTGGTTTTCACTTTAAAAGCCAACTTGCCTGCCAGGTAGCTCCTCTTAATCTCTGGGTCTTGGCTAGAGGCCTCTCCAGGCTGCTGAAAGAGATATCTGCTTCCCCTTTGTTCCTGTGGCAGGAAAAGCCTCAGCTATCAAATCATTCCAGATCCCTCTGTAGCCTGAGAGACTCAAAAATGGAAAGAACCAAACCCCCAAGTGCCAGTTTAACATTAATGGCTGGTGAGGCCAGTGGTTGGACCAGCTCCCATCCAGGCCAGAGCTCTGCAAAGCCAGGCTTTGCCAGGGCAGGTGACTCTGGGGCTTGGTTTCCACGAAGGCAGCACCAATTCCTGCGAGCTGAGAAACATTCCCAGCAATTGCAAGGGAAAATAACACCCAGGCTACCACTTACTTCGGAGCAAACAAATATTTCTGTGCTCCAGTTCTCTGTGGCTGAAGGGGAACGGCTTCAAAAAGCCTTTTCCAAGTAATTCGTGGAGAACATTCACTCCAGCCAGTGTGAAGAGGCACATTCCCTCTCCACACATTCCCACAAGGCTGGTTTTTCCCTAAAAAAGCAACCTGCTGGCACAGCAGAAGGGTCTTGGCCCTGCTGGCACAGCCCTCTGCACACGAAAACCATCTTGTACATCTTGTCAGAGACAATCCCAAAAGCAGGAACCCCTTCCAGCTGCAGCAGCTTTTCCCAGCCCTGCAGCAGATGTCCTGGATCCTCATCTTTGCAGTGTCTCCAGCTGCTGTCACTTCAGGAACAGCCTCCCCAGGGGTGGTTCTTGGGGTTCAGCCTCAGTTCAGGGCTCGGCAGTTCCCGAAAGCTCCGCTTGCTCTCCGTGGAGCTGCTCCTTCCAGGCTGCAGGATTGGCCCTCCTCCAGCAGCTGGAGTTTGGGGGCTGACCACAGCTGCTGCTGCTCCCTTTGCAGCTGCCAAGCATCTCCCCTGGTTCCTGCAGCTTTGGAGAGTCAGGCAGGGTTCAGGGGACTCCCCCTGGGTTAAGCAGCACAGTGTCCCCATTCCAGGGGGGAAATGCCTGTTCCAGGGAATGAGCTGAAGAAACCCCGGGAGATGCAGCAGAATAACGTGCCAAGGCACCAGAAAGGCTTGGGAAGTGGTCTCAGTTTTAGGTTAGTCCAGGCAGAGCCTTCCCAGTGGAATTCCTCTCGTTCCAGGCAGCTGAGGCGACAGGGAGATATTGGTGTCGCTGCACCAGCAGCTCCTCTGCTCCAACATCCCACCTTTGACTGCCCTTGGTTAACAACCCCTTGGGATCAGTGGCTGGCAAGGCTCAGGCAGGCAGAATCCACCCAGGATCGGGATCTGGAGCAGATGGTTCAGTTTTGTCCCAAGATTCTCCACCTCACAGTTATTTTTCTCTCCTGTTTAGCTGATGTTCGAACCCTTTGAAGTGCACACGTGCTCCTGGTCCAGCAGAAAGTCTTCAGGGAAGCAATTTGCTCCAAATACTCAGCTGCTTAAAAAAATATTTATACATGCCAGGAAAGGATTAGACCCCATTTAGCATTTTCTCTACCTTTAAAGCTCATTTAATGCAGCATTAACTCCAGTGCAGCAAATTGGCTCTGAAGCTGTAAAGGAGACAGGCTTTGGAACAGCAAGGTGGTTCAATAAGGAGGGAGGACTGATTGGTCATTGGTCTCCTTGCTCTGTTTTGGTAATGGAAAACTAAAGGATGTCTGAGATCCAAGAAGAAGTAGGCAAAGAGCACTGGATCCTCTGCAGGTGGGTGTCTGCAGGAGCTGCTGAACCCCAAATCCTGGCGTGCACCAACCAGAGCTGGGCCTTGCCCTGCCATAAAAACACTCGTGGCTCTTTCCAGGCAGCTCAAATCCTTGGAGAACCCCCTTTCCCTCTTCCTGACCATTACCAAGATGCCCCTCCGGGAGCGTTTCAGGCACCAGGAGTTTCCACGCTCGGGATGAAGCTGCTCCTCCCAACCAGAGCACAGGGTGTGTTTCTGCAGCACCAGCCCCCATCAAATATTTACTCTGCTCAAAGAGCCATCAGTGACTCGAACAAAAGCACTTTTTCTTTTTTTTTTTTTCAAATATTGAGCAGGAAAATACACTCCAGTCTGTGAGGCTGGTTACATCTGCCTCCCAGCTGGCTGCCAGGCGGGGAGGAAAACCGGTCACAGACGCTGAAAAATTTAAGCCTCTCGCCTTTGTGAGTCAGGAAAACACGTTCAGAGGGAGGTAAAAGGGCCTGTTTGTAGAGGCATTCGGTTCTCAAAGGTGCTGGGAGGGGAACATGCCCTGCAGAGGCACGGGGGGTGTTTACAGAGTGCAAAAAACGAGCTCCTGCTGTCGCTGGTGTGACCACCTTCCCCACCTTCCCCGAGCAGCCAGACCCCTATCCCACGGGGAAACGGGGAACACCCAGTTCTTCTGGGGATGTGCAGAAAAGCTGAGGTAAAGGTGAGCACAGGAAGGGTTGTCAGACCCTGGAAGGGGCTGCCCAGGGCGGTGCTGGAGTCCCATCCCTGGGAACGTTCAAAAAACCACGTGGATGTGGCACTTGGGCACAGGGTTAATATTAGCAGTGCTGGATTAAAGCTGAACTAAATGATCTGAGAGGGCTTTCCCAACCTAAATGATCCATGATTTTTGGTCAGCTGAGATGTTATCCCTTATTTTTTTTTAGGGAGCTTTCACATCCCTGCTGTCTCAGGTGGAATCCCTCATTCAGGCCAAGCAGGGGAGGTGCAGCAAAGCTCTCTGGTGCATCTTTGCTGCTCTGCGGGATATGAAGCATCTCCTGGCCATTGGAAAGCCCTTCCCTCGGTGTTTAACTCTTCCAAATCCACCCATTTTGTCCAGCCAGGCTGGAGCTGGCACAGGAGGAGCTATTCCCTGTGCTGGAAGTGCCTGCTGGAATTCCCTCCCGGATCAGCACAGCCCCTCCAGGCAGCTCTCCTGTCCTCAGCAGGGCAGCTCTGTTACATCTCCTGCTCATCTCCCAAGGGGAAAAAAAGTGCCTTCCATGTGGAAAATAAAATATTGCCCATGGGAGACGTGTTCAAGAGGCTGGAAAACAAAATCCATTCACACACCAGCAGATCCCTGTGAAACTGCCGGGCTCCAATTCCGTGCCGGCGGGCGGAGGGAGCCAGAGCTGCCTCTGTGCCACTGAACTGTCACTCAGGGGGAATAATGGCACCAGCCTGGCTTGGAAAATGTTATTAAAGGCAGGCAGTTA
>JAWWES010024342.1:7217-18760 GCA_035583135.1 Lophotriccus pileatus | reverse complement strand
TTGTGGAGAGGATAAAGCCAAACTTCCCACCCTAAATCCCTGCTTGAAATATGCTTTGATGTCAAACCAAGTCATTCAGCTCTCAGGGTTCGAGCAACACTCAGGACTGAGACATGCAAGTCCATCCCCTGCTCAAGCCCTTCATCTGATCCAGCCCTAAGTGTTAAAACCTCCACGGCACAAATCACTTTCCCCACTCTTTCTCCCTCCTTTGATTCACGTCTTTGTTAATATCAGCATGGAAGAGAAACTGGGAATGTTTTCTGAGGGTTTTATCTCCTTTTCAGCCTCATCAGAGTGGGTGGAAAAGGCATTATTGTCCATAGATCTCAGGGCTGTCGAAACGTTTCTCTTTTGGCAGGTGCTGGGTTTGATTTGTGTTTAAATGATGATCTGAATGGAGTCTGGCTTGAGGAATTCACTGTTTATGAGCAATTTCAGCTCAGTGTTTGCCTCTCTCTCGGCTTTGGTTGGGGCTCAGAGAAGGCACAAGTCTTTTTACCAGCCTGCTGGGGGAGGCAGGGGTGGTGCTGGAGATCTGCTTCATGGGAATCCTTCAGGGCTCAGCATCTGCTTCCAGAGGCTTGGCGTTCGTGGAAACGTCAGGATACTAAAAAAGAAAAAGGAAATAATCCCAGATCTCAGCTCTGCTAGAATCTCCACTGGGAAATGGGGAGAAAATAAAAAAAAAAAAAAGGAAAACAAATGTCAGGTCAGCCCCAAGTGTTCTGGTTTAATTGAAAATATTGAAACAAGATGTTTCAGCCTCGTTCATTCCTCATTTTCCTGGGGATTTGTAGCTTCCTTTCTCAGCTGAGAGGAACAACAACAGTGGGAAGAGGAGAAATTCCTCTTTGAAGGTGTTGCTTCCCTCAGCTCCCAGGGCTGGAAATTCAGGCCTTGTGGAGGTTTTCAGAAATGCCCACGGGGGTGAAAGCCCATTTCAGGGGACCAGAACATCCCTGGTTTACTCTGTGTCTGGGGCAGAGGATCAGGACTTGCTTCCACGGGATGGGAAATGCCCAGGATCGGGCACAGAAATGTTTCCTGAAATAAAACTGCTCATGGTAAAGCCAGACCCAGCCCCAAATGGACACATTTTCTTGCAAGGTGGCTTCATTTATAGAATCCCAGGATGGTTTGGGTTGGAAGGGACCTTAAAGACCGTCCTGTCCCACGCCCTGCCATGGGCAGGGACACCTTCCACCAGCCCAGGTCCAACCTGGCCTTGGACACCTTTTTAGTTCAGCTCTTCAATAAATTTTTATAAATTCATTACATTCAACTGTTAAATAAATGAATTGGAAAGAGCTCCAGGATTTAACAGGATCACATTGAACGTGCACCCTGAGAGAAATCCTTGCAAATCCAAGTGAGAACAAGCGGCTTTTTCTTATCCACGCGAAACTCCAGCATCACTGGGCACGAGCTGAGCTCGGTGCTGTGGGTTGGAGCTGCTGCTGGGGGGATGAAACAGGGCCTGGCTGGAGCTGTGAGGGGGAGCTCAGCCCATCAGGCACCTCCCCAGCTCCAGATGAGCCACTGAAATGCCTCCCCTGTACAAAATTCACTGGGAATTATTTGTGGAGGGGCGGTGGAAATGTCATTCCCCCGTCCGTGACTCAGCCCCCGAGCCCTCCTGGGCAATTCCCTTCCTTTGCTTTCTATTTTAACAAACAAAAACGTGCTCGATTGTGAAACTTAAATATTTATCAGCATTTCCACGCAGAGCATTCAGCAGCTGACTTTTCACCCTCCCTCCCTATTTCCATTTCGGTGCTGTTTGCTGGTTCAGAGCAGCACCAACCCTCCCTTCCCATCCCCTCCTGGCTTCTCCTCCCTGCCTCCCTTCCCTCCCTGCCTTCTTTGGAGGGAGCAGGAACGTCCTGCACGTGCCTCCGTGTTTTTCCAAGCTCATTTGCTTTCCCAGCAAGGAGAGGATTCCCAGGCACACCAGCCAGCTCAAATCATCCCAGGCTGCTGCTGTCCAGCTGCTTGTAAGGGATGGAGAGGAAAAAACCAGCAGTGAAGAGCTGAGCTGCTCTTAGGCCAGACACAACAAACATCTGGATTGCAGCCTCTTCCAAAGTCTGTGTCTCATGGAAGGAGCTCATCCAGTCCCACCCCCTGTCCTGATCTCCACTTCACAAGGGGATCATCTGAAACTCAGCCACGGGGATGGGAATGCAAAGGGCATGAAAAAAGACACCAGGGAGGGAAGCCGTGGAGGGTTTATTTAATTAATACATTAATGTGCTCTCCTAATATTATTTTTATTAAAAAAAGCAGCAGCACAATCCATCCAAAGTCCTTGTCTCGTTCCAGCAGGCAGAGGGAGGATGTGTAATAATAAGAATAATAATAATAACACTGGGGGGACATTAGAGGTTGATCACTTTTGTGTTCAAACAAAAAGAAGAAAGAATCCAATAAATTCTTGTGCATTGTGTTCTTTTCTAATCCCTCCAAGTTAATCACTTTTGTGGCCAGAGTGGCTTTCACAGGATGGGTTTCACTCTCATTTCCAAAGCCACTGGAGGTGCTCAGCAGTCGTGTTCAGGAAGAGTTCAGTGGGTCTAAAAACAAGCCACAAAATGCCATTTCTTAAAACTGCAACCCACTTGTTTCCCCTTGGGAAAGGAAAGCAGGGGAGGGATATCACTCTGAGCGAGGGGATGGAGCTGGGCAAGGAAGGGAATCATGTGGAGTATCAGGAATGGCTTTTTAGCCGTGAGATTGAGCAGGCTGAGGAACAACTTCCTGGGGGTGCCATAAATAATCCATTGGCACCACAAGTGCACTTAAGCTGGGCTTTTAGGGCTCTGGAGGGGATGGAAGCACCATTCCTGTGCTCCTTGGGGGGAAACTGAGGAAGGGAGAGCTGCCCAAGGGCACAGAGGGCAGTGGGAACCCGGGAGCCTGAAGGGCTGGAACTTTGGGATGGAGGTGGCTACTGGAAAGAAAAGTCAGGGCAGTGCACGGGGGGATTGGGCAGGTCTCAGGCAGAGGGACAGTTGTTGTCCTCCCTGGGCTGCCAAAATCCTGTCAGAGAATCATAAAATCCCAGAAAGGTTTGGCTTGGAAGGGACTTTAAAGCTCATTTAGTTCCAATCCCCTGCCACGGGCGGGGACACCTTCCCACTGGACCGGGTTGCTCCGAGCCCACCCGAGAATTCCAGGGGTCCAACACCTGGATTAAGACTGTGAGCACAAAAGGCCCAGCTCAGCACCACCAAGTGCCTCCTGTCAGTGTTAAAGTCACCTGAAGTGGCTGCAAACCCACTCAGTGTTTCCCCTGCAGGTCTTTCCCCTGCCCTGTGTGGGCGTCGAGGGCCACACAAGTCACCGGGCTGTGGAAGAAGGGCCTCCAAAGGGTTATTTATTATTCAAATGCAGTCCTCCCACACCCACACACCACACCACAGAGGTGCAGTGCTCTGCCCACACAGGGGGGCACGAAATTCCTGGCCTGGCCAGGTTCCAGTGGGAATCCCTTAAGAGCTGGGGGTGAGTGGAAGGTGCCTGTTCTTCCGTGGGAGTCACAGGATTCACTGCCTGGCATTTTTGTAGTCATTGTTACAGCAGCAAATGAGCCTTTTTCTTCCCTGAGTCTCAGTTTAGGTCAGCTGCTGTGAATTCTGCAGAGTTTTCCAGAGTGGGATGTGAATTCCAGGATATTCCAGTCCGTTTTAAGGCCTCCACACCGGGTGAAACCATGAGGGATGTCCTGGAAGGCAGCGCTGGAGGGGTCTCAAGGCTACCTGGATCTCAGTGACAAAAACAGATGGGAAGGATTGGGAACTCTCAAGGGCTTTTTGGGCACCTGTCAAAAACAAGACTGAGTTTGTCTGTCTGATAAAAGTCAGAGACACAACTCCAGTCATCAGTGGGATTGGCTTGACTTGAGTCACAGTGAGGTGCCCAAATCCCACGAGGATGGGAGAGGTTTTACTCTTGCCTGAGGCTTCCCCAGGCAGCTGAATGTCCTCCCACCCTTTGCTCCTGTGGATCTGCTGCTCTGCACCCAAAATCGGGCTGGGAGAGCAAAGCCCGACGTCCTTCAAACCCCCTGCAAGGTCGTGCCGTTCACCTGCCAAAATTTTCCAGCCGGCTGTGCCGGGAGAGACGACGGGGCTGAGGATGGACAGTGAGGGATGTTCATCCCGAGGGTGGGTGCATTTCAAAGCCGCCGAGCAATTAAGGGGGAGGAAGAAAACAGAGGCACATTAAGCGTTTTGTTGTGGTATCAGACACGAGAAAAGCCGCGTTCCGAGGCGGCAGAGGCAGGGAGATGATTGTTCGCTCGGAATGCATCAGAGGTAAACAGCGCGGAGACAGGAGAGCTATTTGAGCTAATGGCCAATTTTGGCATGAGAACAAATAAGCCTAAACTATCCAGAGGCTAAAAGGATGTTTTCGTTCTCCCCAGAAGGGAATTTCTAGACCAGCCGTTCAGTGGGAAAAACAAACAGCCCAGCCCGATAATGGGGGTTAATATGGGATGGGAAGGGGGTGGTCTGACACAGCAGCATGAGCTGCCCTCGGGGGCCCACGAGGCTCTTTCCACGCCCACTCCCACATTACAGGGACACTCAGTGATTATTGTTTTTATCTGCTTTATCCCTCCTTCTTTTCCCCGGCATCCTTCCCCCACTCTTGCAGGAGGTTGGCTGTGCTGGAGGCAGCTCCTGCTCTGGAGAACAGGATTTCTGGTGGTGGGACAGTCACGGCTTCCCCTTCACTCAGTGGTGTGCCAGGCTGGGATGAGATCCCAGGGAAACTGTGGCTGCCCCTGGATCCCTGGAAGCGTCCCAGGCCAGGTTGGACAGGGCTTGGAGCAACCTGGGCTGGTGGAAGGTGTCCCTGCCCGTGGCAGGGGGTGGCACTGGGTGGGCTTTCAGTTCTCTTCCAACCCAAACCATTCCAGGATTAAACCATGTGTTCCAGGACCTTCTCCTCTCGCCGTTTCCACACTCAGGGTTGCCTTGCAGACAAGGCTGAAGGGTCTCTTTAATTCTAGCAGGTTTTAGAGGGAAAGCTGGAGCACTTCCCTCTGCCTTTTAGCCAGTTCCCAAGGTTTCAAGCTGTTCATAACGTTAACTCGTGTTTTATTAGCCCTTTAAAGTACATTTTTATAACATTTTGGCTCAAACAAATTTACCCACCGTATCAGCAGGCAGATAAGGAATAATAAAGCCCCAATCCATATGCAGTTTAATAATTTGTTCTGGTTTATGGCTGGATCGATGGGCAGCTTTTGGAACACTGATGTTTCCTCTGGGTGGAAGGATCTCCCCTTTGTCCAGCTCGCTGTGACACGGGTGGGGGTCAGATCCTGGCTGGTGCAAATTGGCACTGAGTGATTTAAATGGAGATTGACCTCCTGATAAAAGAGCCTGGATGGGTTTTTTTTCGGGTTATCAGCTCTCTGCCAGTGCTGGACCCAATTCCCTCAATAATTAGGGGGTGATTTGCTGAGCTCAGGGGGTTGGGTGGAGGTTTGTGTGGGTACAAAGCACTTGAGTTTTGGACTTGGAGTCGTTTCCTTCCTGCCAACCTCCCGAGGAGCCTTTTCCTCCCCACATCCATCACCGGTGTGGCCGTGGCAGAGCTCTGCCAGCCCGTGCTGGGATTCCTGGGTCACCAGGATCCCGTTAGTCTCCATTTCACTGGAGCCATTTGCATCCATTGCCCATCTGTTCCTGTTCCACATGGCTCTCTGGCCACGTGCACTCCCATAAAACCGCGATTTCTCGGCTGCAAGACGGGCAGAAAACATTTGCTTAGGGGGAAAAAAACCCACTTTATCTTTTCTATGGTGCTTCAGTTCTATGAAAACGTTTATTTCCCTGAAGTTCTCGTGTTCCACAAGAACCCAAACGTGGCTGAGGTCGCCCTGTCTGCATTCCTGGGATGGGGGGACCTGCCAGCCTCGGCTCTGTGTCTGCAGCCCATGGAGGGCACTGAGTGATGAGCTGTAACAGCTCCCTGAGTGCAGGTGGCAGCTCAGCCTCCTGGTTATGATCCCTCAGCACTCCTGAGCCAGCCAGGCTGGAAGGAACCTGGAAATAATGAAACCCCTGGCGAAAATCCCGAGTGATGGGCAGGCAGGGTGAGTGTGCACGGAACGGGAGTGAAAATGCCACTAAGGGAAATGAATTAAAATCATTAAGAGCATTTATCACTATTCATTACCTGAGGATACCCACGACTTTTAGGCAACCTGGAGTTGTTTTCCATTTATTATCTCAGCCCTACAAGTGTGTTATAAAACCCAAATAATTAATCCATGTGAGCACTGTGGGGAAGAGGAGCGTTACCTGCTCAGGCTCAGCACGGGCTGCCTGGCTCTATGTCAGTAATAACGGATTATAAACCATTATAATCCTAATAATAATACTTACAGTAACTCTTGTAACATTTGCAAAGTGAGATTTAAAGTCACAAAGGCCCCCAGAGCCCTGGTTTGGGTGCTGGAAGGTCTCTTGTCCACGCAGAGAGGTCTGACCTGGGCCTGTAGTGGGGAGAAAAGTCTCTCCTTTGCTTAAAGACACCAGGAGCTGCAAATCTCCAGCACTTCCAAAGCCCTTGGATGTGGCTGTGATGGAACTGGAGGCTCCTGAAAAGTCAGAGACCCCTTTGGAAATGCCTCCAACAGCCAAAGGTGTGGGAGGATTGTCCTGAGCTCCTGCAGCCCCGCTGTGTTCATCACTCTAAACACCGTGTGATAACAAAAATCTGAGGGGTTTTTTTTGCTCATGGCTATGATTCTTGCTTAAAAACAAATAAATCCTAAGCAAGCAGCCTCTGTGGGAGCAGTGTGGAGGCTGCATGAAATACGAGGAGTTTGCGAATCCCAACACGTCCCAAGAAACGGGGCGGCCAGCGCGACACAGCCCCCCTCCTTCCTCATCCAGATGCATAAATGCAGCTTCCAACCATCCCAGAAATTCTCCCAGGAGTCCCACAGCATGGCAGAGAGGGAATAAAAGCCTGGATGATCCCCCCCCAGCCCCGATCCCGCCACGCCGTTCCACAGCGACGGCGAGAGCGTCGCCGGGAGGACGCCCGTGGGTGTTCCACAATTCCTGCTCCTGCCAGGGTGGGGGGTTGTGCTATTTCCACGTCCCCTCACGGTGTTCTCCCTGTTCTCCCGTCGCTGCTTTCTCATCCTGACGGGAACTACGAGCCCTCCTCCTCCCTCCTCGGCAGGGGAGGCAGCAATTGAAGAGCGCGGAATCGCGCAGGGCTTTCCATCGTCCCCGGGGGGATTTTCGGGGGTGTTGTTTCCCATTTGGAGGAGGAAGGAAACCCAGGGCCCTGCGGGGATGTCGCTTAGCAACCGAGCCAGCAACTGGGAGAGAGAAAATGAGAAAATGCCAAAAAAAACCCCAACCAACAAACTAGTTTAAACCCAGGTTTCACCTGCCGGAGGCTGAGCAGGGCTGGAGGTGGCCAGCCCTGCGAGCCGGGGGATGCCGCGCTCCTGGAAGGGTTTTCCAAGCAGGGCATCGCCCTCTTTCCTGGGATTTTTATGCCTTGGAACTGCTTGGCCACCAAAGAAGGTGCATTTCGAACAGGAGAGCTCCCTGCTGCCTTCGTTTCTTGCTCAAGCACAGAAGGGGTCAAGCACCAAGAGCTGGAGGTGCTTTGGAGGGCCTGGACTCCCAACACAGCAAATTCCTTCTCCACTGGGAAAGGTGTAGGGACCCCCAAGCCAGTTGGGAGGGGAAATGTCCAGCCAGACACGGATCGCTACTGGAAATCATCTCCTTCAAAAAATGCAATCCCCAAAGGTCACGAAATCATGGAATGCTTTGGGAAGGGACATTAAAGCCCAGAGCCCATTTTCTGTGCCCGCCCCCTGTTCTGCTGCCAGGGCTGTGAGTTAGTGCTGCGGGTGTTGTTCTGAGCCCAACAACCCAGGCTGACCAACCCACTGCAATGCCAAGACTTTCCTCAGGCATTTGCTTTAATAAACCTGATTTCTTGCTGCGTGGTACCTTCATTTCCAGTGACAACACTTCGTGGAGGGGCAAATGCACGACCTGAGTGGAAAAAAATGAGCTTTTCACCTTCCTATTTTCCTGTAGTGTGACACAAGAATCCACAACCCACCTTTGTGGATTCAAAGGAGAACTGTAGGAACAATATTTCCAAGCCCTCCACGTTTGATTCAATCCCCCATTTTAGCTGCAAGGTTAATTGATTTGGGACATTGGCGTTCAATTTCTGCCTAATTGGAATGTTATGGCGTTTTAAATGGCAATTGATTATTAAAAATTTATCTGCTCTTTTGAGCCCCAACAAGCTGGAACTGATGGATGTTTTTTCCTGCAGGAAGGTGCTAAAAAGCCTCAGTGGATGTGTTTTAATAACCTCGGTTGGTGTTTAGCACAGAGGGATGAGCTGTCACTTTAAATCTAAGGAGACACATCTATTTCCAAGGAATAGTGGGGCTGATTGCATAATATGGAAATGCCAGCTGGTTTTTTTCCAGGTTTTCTCTCCACTACGCCCTGAATAATTAATTAGCATTAAAGCAGCATAAAGATTCCACCTCCTGAACTCCCGTTAAATGGGAATTTCCAGAGGGCTGAGGGAGAAGTGCTGGAGAGAACGCTGCTGGAGGTGATGCTGTCATCCAGAGGGCAACACACATTCCTGCTTCCTGGAAAAGCTGCTCTGCACAGCCCTGATGAATCAGGTGCTGCTCTTTGGCTCCGGGTGCTCCGGTCTCACTCCTCCAGGGCCGGAGCCTGGATCCGTTCCCACGTGGATTCCACGCTCTCCTCTCCCCTGGTTGTACCTCCGTGCAGCTCAAGGCACCATCTGCCTTCCTGAATTATGGATGTTTTCCCAGCTGCCTCCCACACTCAGGATTGTTGTAGCTGATTTTTTGGGCAGGAAATCCCAGTTTGAAGATGGCACTGGATGCATTTCTCCTGTTTTCCCATGATTTTCCCCTAGGAAAAGCTGTGGTATCCGTGGATTTTGTGTGCAGATTAAAAACCATATTCATGCAGCCAGACAGCTTTGGGGGTTCTCTGGGTGCTGGTTATTTGTGTCACCTGGAAGGGGATCCCTGTGACTCCCTTTCCTCACTCCCCCTGCATCGCTGTCTGCGTGTCCCGATGGCATCAGGGGATTTGAAATGGCTTTAAACTGCAGGGGGGGAGGTTTAGACTAAATACTGGGGAGAAATTCTTCCCTGTGAGCGTGGGGAGGCCCTGGCAGAGTTTTCCCAGAGAAGCTGTGGATGCCCCATCCCTGGAAGTGTCCAAGGCCAGGTTGGACAGGGCTTGGAGCAACCTGGGCTGGTGGAAGGTGTCCACTAGAACTGGAACTGGAGGATTTTTAAGGTCCCTTCCAACCCCAACCACTCTGGGATCCCATGAAAAGTTAATACCACCTTTTCCAAGCATTTTTGCTCCATCTGGGTAACAGAGCTCCCTTCAAAATGAAACCTGAAACCTTAAACTCTGAGTTCATCTCTAAAGGCTCTTGGAGGTGGGGTCTGGCCAAGTTTTGAAGCCCCTCTCTGGAAATCTTCCCCGCAATCTGTCCCTCACTACAGGTGGATCTGACATCAGGTTTGTGTCTCTGGCACAGCTCCTGACTGACAGGGGTGATATTTGATTTCTGACTCTGAATCCATGTTCATATAGAAAAGGATTTCAAGCCCTTTTCTCTTTCCAGCAGGATTTTCCTCACTGTTAAACCCCACTGCAATATTTGGGGGATGTGGGGTAATATTTTTGGGAGATTTGGGGTTTTTCTCAGCCCTGGCCTGAAGCAGCACCTCCTGGACCCTGTGCTGACACCCAGGGCTGCAGAATGAAATGGGTCAGTGGGTTTTCCAATTAAAATTTCAGGAAACTCCATCCTCTGTGATTCCAGGCACAATTAAATATTAAAGGTAGGGATGCTTTCATTCCCTGTGGTTGAACCCTGCCTGGCCTCCCTCAGGATCCTGTTATCCTGTTATTCCAGGCATTGAGGTGGAAAAGAACCAGCTCTGGGTGGCTGGAGGGGCCAAGCTGGCAGAGGCATTAATTCCTGGTGCTAAAGGCACATGTCTGGGTTGCCCAAACTCTGGAAAGAAATGAATCAAGGCTGTGATAAGGTTTCAGCTCTGGCACTGCACTAAACCCAGCTCAGGTTCAGTGATTTAGAACTTTGCCAAGAGCTGAGGAAGGGCCTGACTGCACTGCCGAGCTGTTCACCTGCCAGCCTGCCCAGGGGAACCCCAAAAACACCTTCCTCTCCTCCTCATAATTCTGGTTGAGTTCACAGGTGTGATCATGCTGGGATTGTCTGGGATGGATGATACCTGGAATGGATGGTGCTTGGGATGGATGATACCTGGGATGGATGATATCTGGAATGGATGATACCTACACCCTACAAGTGAAGTGTTTGGCTCTGGAAAGGCCATTCCAGCAAAACCCTGAGCCAGGTGGGGCCCTGATGCCTCCCAGAGAAGACCTGGCTCACCTGCCCCAGCCTGCAGAGCCTGAGCTGGGGTGGCAGCAGCAGAAGAGCCAAAGCAGCAGCTTTGCAGGAAGGTTGCAAACAGATTATTCTTGTTTGTTTAGGAGGCCCTGGGCCGGTCCTGTTCGGGGAAGGGCTGATCCTTCCCAGTATGAATCCTTGGAGGGATGGGAACCTGCCCAAACCTGTCTGTTCAAAGGTGTCATTAATAATTCCCTCCTGTAAGTCATCACAAGAAAAGCAGATTAGAAAACTACTGTTTGAGTTTTCAGGTATCAGTTCTGTTCCCTATTGGAATATGTTTGTTCAATTACTGTTTCTACTCATGCCACTGCCTTCCATAAAAACACTTCTTGTTTTCACACAATTAAACCCCCTCGTGACTTGCAGCAGCTAAAACTTGTGGTTTGGTTTTTTTTTTAATTTTTATTTTAACTGCCACTTTCAAGCGAAGTTCAGCCTTAATTCCTTCCTTTTTACCTGCTGCTGCCTTCTCCTGGTGCCTGTGCTAATGGGGAGGGAATCCCTGAGCCACTCGGGGAGTCCCGCAATTCCCACCCCGGTGGTGGCAGGAGGTTCCTATGGCAACCTGCTCCTTGCTGGAGAGCTTTGATGTGTGTTAACGATGAGGAGCTGTCAAGGTGGAGGTGCAGAAGCCCCTTGTTAGGATGTACCCTCATTAAAGATCATTTTTCTCTTTCAAAACCGTCGACTGGTGTTGTATCTGAGCGAAGAAAACGATGTTTGGTGAATTCTTTGATGCTTTGGGGGATTCCTGACCCCCACACTCTTCCCTTTTTTTTGGCTTTTTGCTGTATTTTTTGGTGCCTTGCTACAGATTCCTCCTTGTCAGGTGACATCCCACTGGTTGCCCTGAAGGAAAAGGGATTTCAGAACCCCCTGGAAAGGAAATCCTCGAAAATAACCCGCGGAGTGTCCTGACTCTGCTCAGCTCCCTGGGAACGTGCTCCACTCCTGAATATCCACACGGATCAACCCACCCCGGGGGCTTCAGCAGAAAATTAAGGATCTTGGCAGGGAGCCAAGGG
>JAWWES010024341.1:0-31890 GCA_035583135.1 Lophotriccus pileatus | reverse complement strand
GTCACTTGGTGACACGCTGATGGAGGACGGGAGACCTCTTCCTCCTGCCACCTGCCTGTGCCATGGTGTCTGTTGCTTGGGCAGAGGACAAGCTGAGGCAGTTTTGGGCAAGCCAGTGAACAAGAACAATAGGGTTTCTATCACTTAAGAATCATTTCCTCTCAGTAACATTGCTAGTATTTTTGCTGTAGTAATAAAAGTGTGAATGGGTTCTGGATATCATTACAGCTACAAAAAATATTCTACAGCATGAAAAGAGACAGAGGAATTTCGGTTTCATCATGGCTTCACTGATTTTTTTTTTCTTGCCTTACTAACAAGGTCTTCCTTGCAGATGTGTCTTCAGTCCTTTGTCGCTATTGTGCCCCATGGAGCGTCTCCACCCATGGCATTAATCCCCAGAGATCATTAACAAGGTTTGAAATCCATGCTTGGTACAATTCAGCTTTTATCTCTGTCTGTGTGTCTTTGTGAAAGCTGAGATTGACCAAGGAGGAGTTCAGTCTGAAAGGGTTTCTAACCAAGATGATGTTTTAGTCAGTGTAAAGGTTTAGTAATAAGACTCAAAGTACAGAGTAACAGATAATTAACTAGTCTTTCTGATACTGTAATTAATTGTGCCTTAGCCCCCCAAAATAACAAAGTTACTGATGTATACATTCTTAGACAGGGGCCTGAATGCAGATTGAAACCTACTCACACCTAATGCTTCACAACTTGTAAAACAGCTCTGGAAAAAGTGGACACATACTGAATATTTTGAGCATTTTTAATCTGTAAGTAACCAGATACCATTGCCATGTGTATCAGCATTATTTTGAATGTGGAAAATGGAGTTCTTAATCAATGGCTAGTAAAAGATTATTCTCTATTGTTTCTGTTCTTGAGGCGGAAATTATTTCTTCACTCAAAGCATTTAACAAGAAATAATAGATTGCTGATTAATCCTTGTGAAAGTTTGTAGTCCTTCAAGAGAGAACATTTTGAGAGGATTCTTACTTGTACCCTTATATGTGTATGGACCATGCAAATGATTACCTACATTTTTATAAAAAAATCATGTGTGCATTAATGAGTGGAATATTCAATGCAGTAATCACTGTTGATTATGTATATAAGTTTTTTTATTTCTTTCAGCAAAAAGCAGATCCTTGGGGTGTGTTTGTGTGTCTAAGTTTATATCCTGTATATGTGTAAGTATACAATTTTATGATATCGATTAGTATAAATGATATCTTTATATATTTGTGCACTTTCTTATACATATATTTGTGTGCAATTGTTTGCAACTGGACTATTTGCAACGCATTCTATAATTGTCAATGTCAAATTTATGAAACGTGTTAAAATGTACATTTCATGAGAGAAAGAGTCCAGGGAAGTACAGAGTAAAAAGGACAGAACTGGTAATGATTTTGATGCTGTTTCAAAAGTTTTATTTGAGAATCCTAATCTTTATAAATATTAACCACTGGAAGTTATCATATTCTGATACTGATATTTTTCTTAGCAGACAAATCCTAGCTCTTTCTGAGAGATGACAAATGTTACAGCAGTGCTGGAATTCGAGCTACTGGGCTTCAGCAGCAACCCATACTGTCAGATCTTGCTATTCATGGCAGTCATGGCTATTTATATTCTCACCATCTTAGAAAACACCATTATTATATTGGTGGTGACAGTGGAGCCAAAACTTCATTCACCCATGTTCAGATTTCTCCAGAACCTCTCGTTCCTGGAAGTCTGTTACACCACCACAATTGTACCTAAGATGCTGTTCAATCTGCTGGCAAAGAGGAAGAGCATCTCTTTCTCAGGATGTATGGCACAGCTGTACTATTTTGTTTCTCTGGGAGCTACTGAATGCTATCTCTTGGCAGTGATGGCCTATGACCGATTCCTCGCTGTCTGTCAGCCCCTGCAGTACGGTGTGGTCATGACTGATGAGTCCTGCATGCGTCTGGCTGTGGGCTCCTGGGTCACTGGTGTTTTCACTGGTTTTCTGCCCTGTCTGATGATCTCCTGGTTGCATTTTTGCAGCTACAACCTCATTGATCACTACTTCTGTGATATCTCTCCACTGTTGAAGCTCTCATGCTCAGACACCACTGTCACAGAAGCTGTCATCTTCGTGCTCTCTCTCCTGGTCCTTTCCAGCTGCTTTCTTTTGACCCTAGTTTCATACCTCCTTATAATCCTTACCATCCTGAAGATACCCTCTGCTTCTGGAAAACGAGTAACCTTCTCTACCTGCAGCTCACACCTCATGGTGGTAACTATATACTATGGTACAATGACTTTCATGTATGTCCGTCCCACCTACAACCTCTCCTCAGACCTCAATAAAGCTATTGCTGTGCTCTACACGATTATCACACCCCTTCTGAACCCAATCATCTACAGCTTGAGAAACAAGGCATTCCAGAAGGCCCTGGAAAAAACACTCTTCAGACACCATCGCCTTCATTCTTCATAATTTGGGAACTCTTCAATACTGACCCTTTTTTTTTGACTTCTTGTCTTGATTTGCCTTGATTTTGTTTTTCTGGGGAGAGAGGTTTCTTGTTTGCATTTGGTTGGTTTTGGTTTTGTTTTGTGGTTTTTGGTTTGTTTTGTTTTTTGGTTGCTTGGTTGTTTGGTTTTTGTTGGTTTTTTTTTATTCACTTATTCAGAATAAATGTCATTCTGTTTTTCTCATACATCACTTGGGGCACATGAAACCAGTGTAATGACATAGAATAGAAAAAGCATATATGCCTTTTATGAGGAAAACATATCTCAAACCCCCATTTTTATTGTTACTTCACAACAGATGGTGAGAAGTTAATGTGATATAACGAGAAAAGTGGACTCAGCTGCTCCTCGTATGGCCTCTCTACACTCTTCACCATCTTCATGTCCCTCCTCTAAAGGCTCTCTATATCTTTCTTATATTGTAGCACCCAAAATTGCCCCCAGGCCTTGTGGTGAGGCTGTCCCAGTGCAGAGTAGAGCAGAGCGGGACAATCCCCTCCCTCCCCCTGCCGGTGGTGCTTTGCCTGATGCCCCCCCGGACAGGTTTGGCCCTCCTGGCTGCCAGGGCACTGCTGACTCATATTCAACTACCACTGACCAGGACCCCCAGGTCCCTCTGCACAGCACTGCTCTCCATTCTCTTCTCCCCCAGTCTGTCCATATATGCAGGGTTGCCCTGACCCATGCACTTCCCCTTGTTAAACTTCATAGACTGCGGAAAACCTGGGCCGGAAAGTCTTTTGATCTGGAAATAATTGCACCAAGCATTTACTGTCAGGAGGAGGACTTCCCTACAGTTCATAAGTTAGTTTTTATTTTGAAGAAATGCATGAGTCACTCCAATAGAAGGAAACCATCGTATCTCCTCCCCCTGAAAGGGCAGATTGTTTGGAGGTTTGAGCTGCAGCAAAACTCTACCGGCCCAGGTATGACTGTATTTGAACTCAGATACAGGAAAAAAGAGATGTACCTCAGAGCTTTCTTGGTGTAAAAGGTATGTGAGCTTTAGCTTTCTTGGGTTTAGATTCCATATATTTTTATTTTATTGAAACTTTTTTTTAACTTTATGGATTTGAAGTGGGAACTGAGGGGAAAAAAGGAAGAGAAAAAGAGAAATTAATTAATCAAGGAGAGAAAAAATAAAGAAGGAGAGAAAGAAAGAGAAAAAGAAAGAAAGAAAGAAAACAAAAAAGCTGAATAACAAAAACTACATCCCATAATTTCAACAAAGTAACAGACACAAATATAAGGGTCACTACTTGTAGCTACAGTAAGGTTGTCTACAAGTACAGAATCACAAAGGGCTCTCATAGAGGCACATCCATTCCACCAGAGCACAGGTATGGTTCTGTGCTCCAGGGTATAGAGTACAGCTATGTTATGATTTACTGACAAAATGACTGGGTATATAGTAAATATCAAAGCATTATGTACTGTTAAAACAAAATCTGTGGCTTTACTGTTGGTGGGGCCATAAGGGAAATTAACTAGTTACCACTAAGAGTGAAATTCCCTTTCCAGTTTATTTGCATTATCCCAGGATACCTTTTGAATTTGAGTGGGCAAATTGCTTTCCTCTCCTTTTTTAATAGTTAATGTCACAGTAAATTGCACCCACAACTGAGAAGCATGTGTGGTGCAGAATATGCTCTAGTTACCATATTGATTAGCATAAATAAAGGCAGTGAGGGGTCTCCACCCTATGGGTCGAGCTTGTTGCTGTGTGAACCAAATTGAGTTTGCACTGGCAGTGATTGCTCCTGCAGGAACGATGAGCTGTCCTCTGATGGTTAATTAACTTGATCTTCAGTGAGGGTGTGCTGGTGTCATTTCTGGAAAGACAAAATAATGCAAGTCTTGGTGGTGTTTGTCTAGACAGGTTACCCCTTGATGGCTCAAACTGTTTAACAGCTTGGAGTAAAGACAAAAGTCCTTTCCCCCCCTCAGAATATCTCTGTTCTGTCTCTTTAAATTCAGTTGAGTTGAATAGTAAAGATCTCTTTAGTCCGCCAGGGCCAATTTGGCCTTGATATTTCTCAGGTGAATCTCAACTTCTACTTAATGAAGTACTTGCTGCACTGCTGGCACAGCAGTACTTAAAGGTGCAGTGTTGACAATCAGTTGTCTGCAGTAAACCATAAGCAATGTCTGTCTCTTCTGCTTTCACTGAAACAGGTATGAGAAATGGAAGGGATGTGAGTGAGTGATCATGCCTCTTTTCTCCCAATCCGTCACCACCTAATCAATGCCCAAGATGGCAGCTGGCTACATTGTGGCTGTTGGGTCTGCAGTATTGGGTACCAGTGCTGATATAGTGGGGCCAAATCAACTGGAACTTCAGAAGTTCCACCTTGAGCCACAACAAAAGTCCAGCACTGTGGTACACCAGCAATCCTTGAATCAGGGAGTTCAGACATCATGTGAAGTGAGCACACAGCTGTCTTTGGGTTTCCTTTAAGGTTAGAGGTGATGTTCAACACACACATTTGCCATCCAGCAGATGACAGGTTTGAGAGTTGAGAACATTGAAATACAAAAGGTTTGCAATATGGACTTCAATTGCAGAGTGAGTAGCTGACATCTGCTTCTCCCCCAGGAGCCGTGAATTAATCTTAGCAGCTTGGCAGATAACATTTGCTCCATTTACTCCAATCTGTGGATATCCAGGCTGTACACCCAGCTCCTTGGCATTCAACTGTGTTTCAGTATTAAATGTGCTGCTGTATCTATTAGAAATTTAATTAAGTGCGGATGAGAACTAACTGGAATAAGAATTATTATGTATGCATTGATAGGATATCACTCGCTGGATTTCAATATCTCCTCATTTATGGCCATAATTCTCTTGCAAATCAGTCACCTGAATTGGATTGAATGGGGTCCTTTTTCTTGTGTGATTTCCTGCTTCACTTCAAGGTGTAGTAGATTCGGGGGGAGCTGAAAGAGATAAAGAATCATCATTCCCTAGTTCTCTGTTGTCTGGATCACCCATATGACCATACTGTGGAAGCCTGCTATACTTTTCCTGCAACTCTGATATCTTTGATATTTTTGATATTCCGTATCCTGTGTTTTCAGTTTTAATTGGGGGTTGTATTGTTATTTCTTCATCATCAGATGACTGGGTAAATGTTACATCTCACTTTTTGTCAGGGTAATAGACCTCTTTACAGTCTTCCAACTCCTTAATTGGATACAAAAAGTTACAGTTACAAGAGGGTATTTCTGCAAACAGTTCAGACTCCACACCCTACAATTCCTCAGGTAAAATTCTCCCTCATCCCACATCCTCAAGCATCTCCTGAGGCTGCAACAAGCAATGCCTCTACCTGCAACATGCTCTCCCTCTCATGACTGTGCTCATCAGCAATCAGCTCCTATGCCTGCAGCCTCTTTTCTATTTCCGGATTGTTCCCAGCAAGAAGCAACTCTTTCTCCCAAACGTGGCTTCCTCTCTCCTCATTTAACTGATCCTGCAATCCTTTCCCCAAATCCTCAGAGGTTTGATCATTTCTGCCTCTGCCCATTTGTTGGCATGTCTCTCCTTTTGGGCAGTGATTAAAGCCACTCCCAAAACTGTTTATAAAACTGCATTACCTTTCCCTTCCATAACTTTTGTTCATTTAACACTGCATTTACCCATTTAACCACAGCCTCAGGGTTACACAAATTTTCATCTGCCCATTCCATGTGCAGGGGAGACAGGCAGGCATTATATCCTCTCAACTTTTCTGAATTCAGGAAGCTGACAATACCCATACCCAGACCAAGGACCTGAAAGAGAATATTACTCTCATCTGAAAAAAGCTGTTACTCAGGAAAAGAAAAAAAAAAAAAGAAGCACAAACTTACCCTGAACAAGACTCACTCAATAAAATCCCCAAAACAAACAAAGCCACGCCACAGGTAGTTGGTAACAGGTAACTCCCAGCAATAAAACCAACATTGTGATTTCTTGTATTTTGCCTGGCTGTTCTAGCTGGGTTCCAGCTTCAGGAAATAGACTTCATAGTTGAGCAATAGTGTCAAAAAGAAGTTTGTTTTCCCTGTGAACAGACCACTGCTGATCATATTACAATTGTCATAAACCTATAGTTTCTATCTTAATAGAATCATGTGATCAAAGATTCATAGGATCACAGAATGGTTTGGGTTGGAAGTTACTGTCAAAGATAATCTGCTTCAGTCCCCCTGCCATGGGCAGGATACATTTCACTAGATCAATTGTCCAAAGCCTCCAATCCAACATGGCCTTGAATGCTTCCAGTGATTGGGGTACCCACAATTTCTTTCAGCTACCTATTCCAGTGTCTCATCACCCTCATCAAAAATATTTCATTTTTACATCCAGTATAACCTTTTTAGTTATAAACCATTGCCACCACTCTTGTCACTACAGACCTTGGTAAAGAAATCTTGGTAAAAAAATCTTTCTCTGTTTTTCTAACAACTCATCTTGCACTATTAAAATACTGCATTAGTATCTCCCTGGTGCATTGTCTTCATCAGTCTGCAAAACTGCAACTCTCTCAACTTTTCTTCATCGAAGAGGTATTTCAGCCCTCTCATTTTTGTGGCTTCCTCTGGACCTCTCCTAGGAGGTCCATGTCTTTCTTGTGCTGGGATCACAGAGCTGTATTCAGTACTGCAGCTGGACTCTCACAAGAGCAGAGAGATCATGTCCATCAATCTGCTGGCCATGCTTCTGTTTATGCAACCCAGCACACAATTATAAGAGCACACTGACAGCTCAAATCCAATCTTTCACCCACCAGTACCCCCAAATCCTTTCCCACTGGTCTGTTCTCAATGTCTTGAATCATAGAATCACAGAATGGTTTGGGTTGGAAGGGACCTTAAAGATCATATTGTTCCACCTCCCCTGCCATGGTCAGGGACACCATTCACTAGCCCAGATTGCTCCAAGCCCTGTCCAACCTGGCCTTGGACACTTCCAGGGATGGGGCAGACACAGCTTCTCTGGGCAACCTGTGCCAGGGCCTCTACCACAGGAAAGATTTTTTCCTAACATCTAATTTCTACTCTCTGTCAGTTTGAAACCATTCCCCCTTGTTCTGTCACTCCAGGCCCTTGTAAATAGTCTGTATCCATCTATATCCCACAGATACTGGAAGTCTGGAAAAATCTGAATTCTCTCAGCCTGTCCTCACAGCAGAGGTACTCCAGCCCTCTCATCAACTGCACAGCCTCTTCTGGACTCATTCCAACAAGCTGATGTCCTTCCTGTGCTCCATTCCCCCCTCCAAATGACAAACACCATCATCAGGGAGGTGAATGTCAAGCCAGGACTGCTGAAGATGCACAAGCTATGGGTCCTGTTGCTGGCTGCAGCTGCAGTCTCATTTGCCTCCATGGGGTTTCTGCTGTTGAAAAACATGTAAGTGAGGGGCAGGCTAGAGAAACTGTTCTCCCTATCCTAGAAAGGAAGTGGGAACATGGAGAGTGTCTCCAGGAGGCCTTCAGTGGAGGAATCAATAGGGTAGGAGAGGAGTTAAGTGTAGCAAAAGGATAAAATTATGCTTGTTTCAGGTGAACATCTCAGGGCTGGGGTGGTGGCAGGCACTGCCAGGAGATTGCCAAGGGGAGACATGGGGATACAGGACTGCTGGGGTGGAGCAATGGAGGAAAGCTGTGTGAGGACATGGAATTCTGGCTCAGTTTAACCCTGTGTTTTTTCTTTCACAGACCTGATGTCGATGTTCCAGAAGTAGAAGCATGTCAAGGACTGTTGAGCAATATAACACAGCCTCAGAAGTGAGAGTCATGGCCACAAGTGTGCTGGGCAGTGGCAGACGGGCAGCTATCTTATCAGGGTCACCTGGTGGCCTCAGTAGGAAGGGATGCAACACAGAGTCATTTGTTTTCAGCCAGTCTTTGTGAGAGCATTCAAGTTGCTTTCTTATAAGCTCTTTCTGCCCTAGGGTGAATGAGGTTTGGAGCCTGGAACACCTGAAATTAATGCAGAGCTGCCGCTGGAAGTTCAACGCTACTGCCTTGGCCAAATACAGGTGATTCCCACGGTCACAGGGAAAAGCTACTCAGTTCACCTACTCCAATAAAATCATGACCAAAGTGGTTTATTAATTTAATGGTGACACATGCTTAACCCAAAATGGGTGACCTAGAAATTCAGGATCAAATATCAATAACAAAGCAGAAAAACCAAAACGTTAAGACACTTACAAAATTGTCAATATACAACTACAAATTTCTGAACTTCTGCAAATAAGCCCAAGAAATTCTAATCACACAGAGCCACACTTATTAACACACATACAAGCAAATCCTCTTCATGGGGTGTCTGTGTGCTCTAGATTTGTGGGAACCCCTTTTTCTCTCCAATACACAAGCTTGAATCCACATATGCACACTGTCCACGCAGTGGGTCCCTGCTTGCTGCACTCAGTGCTGACAGGCTGGATTCAGGCTCTGCACAAAATCTGAGCTTGAGGCTGCTCTGCCTGGCCTTGGCAGATGTTGTGCTGATGAGGCAACTTCTGGCACGGTCAGATCAAGTTTTGGCTGATGCTCTTTTTCAGCCCTCATGAAAAATGGTCATGTTCCATTCATATTTTGTTTCAGGTGACCCTTTCTTTATTCCAACTGTCTCTTGGTCATCTCTTTCTTCCACATGATGAGTTTTGGGAGAATGCCTGCCCAGGTTTGTTTTTTAGAGTGATCCTCACACTTACAATCACACCTAAAGAGGCGTTCTCCAGGTCACATTATCAGAGTGGAAAATGCAAACACAGCCATACCCACCCTCCTTGCATAACACCTGTAACCCTGTCGCATGCCATATGCTGGTCTTTTATCTCTCACATCTGAGCTATGAGGAGAGGGTTGAATGCAAGCATGGGTCAAGAGTGAAGCTGAGGCTGAAGCAAAAAGGAAAGGCTTTGGAATTATGACTGGGCTCTAGAGTGGAAAACAGAGAGAAAATACTCTGGAGATGAATGAACAGAGTGTATGACAGAAGTTGTTCTAATTTGACCCAATGCCTCCTTCGGGTTCCCTGTACTTTCCAGAGCTTGCTGTCCCTTTACACTGTGCTACTTGTTCACCTAATCCTCTACTTCTGCTTCTACTGTAGCACCTTGCCTAGCCCTCTGTTCTCATTCTCAGCCCTCTCTCCTTTTTTATCCTGTGGCAGTCCTCCTTCATTCTTCCCCCAGACTTCTGCTCACTCTCTTCCACTCTCTCCCCTTACAGAGCAGAGCTGGGGCACTGCTGCAATGCCTCAACCTGGCTGGCTGTGACACAGGAAAATGCACCCTTGCACTCCAGCCTGGTCTATGATGCGAGCAGCTCCAAGAGCTTAAAAGTGAGCAGTGGGTTGCTGGAGATCCTGCCAAAGGTAGGAGTGCTTTATGGTGGGGACTACAACTCACAGTCAGCTTGCTTTTCTCTTGTACACCCTGGAGCGTGTCCTGTTGGAGGATCTGTGGTAGGTCTTTACTGTAATTCTCCATGGATGAATGCATTTCTACATGATATTCTTTACAGAAATCCCCCTTTTGGGATGGTCCCTACAAAACTTGTGCTGTAGTGGGAAATGGAGGAATCCTCAGGAACAGTAGCTGTGGCTCTAAAATTGATGAGCACGAATTTGTGATCAGGTAATTGCTGCCAGCCTGTCCATGAGACACCGGCCAGAGGAGTAAGCTTTCATGGGAATAGGATTGGTAGAGAAAATGGAGACAGTGGAAATATTCCGAGGGGGGTTGAAGGTGAGGGGCTGGGGAAATTGTGGATAATGTCACAGAGGGATGGGTAAGATCTCAGGATATCACGGTGTATTATTTCCTTCCTTTGTTTATCACCTCAATCAGGTTTAACCTGCCTCCTATGGACTTCCCTGATGATGTGGGCAGAAAGACAAATATTGTCACCGTGAACCCAAGTATCCTTAACACAAGGTAATAGGTGAGGTAATGAAAACAGAGGACAGGACTCCTAACTTTCTTCCCCCCATATACTCTGGTCTTGAAGAGGCAATCTCTTTTGCCTCTGCTCTGGGTCCCAGAAAACAGACAGGCCTTTGCTACCACGCAAGGTCTATCCAAAAAGAAGCTATTGACATTTACTGACATGAGATTCTCTCCTCTGTGCAGAGGTGTACAGAGGAGTACAGAGGAATACTGCATGCCTTGGGGTTACTTGGAGCAGAGTTTGATCCGATTGTTTTATCTTACTACTAGAGATTAATAGAATTTCCAGTTGTTCCAGTGAGCTGATCCTCTCAAGAGTGACATCAAGATAGGCAGAGGAGCTCCCAGCTGCTGCTGTTGAGAGGAGCTCTGATGGGAACTGTTCAATCTCATCCTAGATGCATTAATGCTCTTTATATTTAGTGAAGAATATAGGTACTCCTTGTCCTACAGCAGACACCTAAACTAAAACAGATCAGGATGTGATCCAGCTGTACTTCTTTCCCTCCAGTGACTAAAAAAGACATTTAGAAAACTAGCTCAGATGTAGATACCTGTGTAGGAGGTGTCTAAAAGCAGGTGGCATCAACTGTCTCCCAACCCTCTGCTCCACCAGTATGGGAGGGACATCGTTCTCCATGAATTTTGAGCAGTGGGACCTGAAGGTTTTAAATGTGAAGATCTCTTCCCAGCATTTTAACCAACAGCTCACTATCAAGCTTTCTGGGTATTTTCAAGCAGCTTCTCTGGTTCTGTGTTAGGTGCACCTGAGGATCTGGAACTCAGATCACCCAAAAGGCGCACAGTAAGAGAAAATGGAGGTGAAGAGAACTGTTATTTCACTGTTTTGGGGCTGAATAGCATAAGAAGTCAGGAGGGAATGAGGATGGTGTTGGCGGAGGGTGACAATCCCACATCTCTTGCCTCACAGGTTTCGTGGTCTGGTTGGTCGACGCCTGCCGTTTGTGAAGGCAGCATCTTCCTATGGAAAGACTTGGTTTCTCATCCCAGCTTTCTCCTTCCCTGGACTTAGTGATGTTTCTTACCGGGCATTCTATGCCTTAGAGGACTCTGGCTCCCAGTCCCATGTCATTTTCTTCCACCCTCAGTACCTGAGTGCTCTAAGCAAGTACTGGCGTGACCATGGTTTTCGTGTCTATCGTCTCTCCTCTGGTTTCATGCTAGTGAATGCTGCCCTAGAGTTGTGCCAACACATTACACTCTATGGATTCTGGCCATTCTCTTTGCATCCAGATGGCCATTCCCTGCCCCATCATTACTATGACAACGTGCTTCCCAAGAAGCGGGTGCACAGCATGCCCCAAGAGTTTGCTTACTATGTGGATATGCACTTCCATGGTGTGCTGCAGCTGCACGTGGGGCAGTGCTGAGGGGTCAACACAAAGACAAAGAAATGGGGTCTAAAGAACATATGATTTTAAACTCAAAGAGGGGAGGTTCCAATTAGAAATTCCTTCCTGTGAGGATGGCAGAGCCCTGGCACAAGTGCCCCAGAGAAGCTGTGGCTGCCCCATCCCTGGAATTGTTCAAGGCCAGATTGGACAGGGCACGGAGCAGCCTGGGATAGCAGAAGGTGGCCCTGCCCATGGCAAAGGTTTGGAACTGGATGATCTTTAAAGTCCCTCCAACACAAGTCATTCTGTGATTCTATGAACATGACTTCTGCTCTTGTTATTATCCATTCCAGGAACTTCTGGTGGAAACATAGACCTAGATGCAAACCTAGACACTCTAAGGTTGAAAAGTATGTCACCTTCTCTTTTCCACACTGTTCCAGTAGAGGATTGTCTACTGGATGACCAGTAGACATCAGATCATTTTAATGTTAACTAATTGGGAGGTGTTAATTTTTATCTGTTAGGGGTTAAAGCATAATTAAATTGCTAGTAAATTACTTCCTTTCTTGTGAAGAGTGTGAGCTTATTAACATTTCAGAATTTGAGTACCTCATCTCAAAAGCTTTCATTTCTCTAACACTACTTGTCAATAAACTATTCAACGCTTGCCACATTTTTATTATGCTTTGTTGGATTCTGTTTGCTTTAATCAGCCTCAGTTAGCTGATCCTTTTTTCTAGTTGTCTTACCAGCATTAGTCACAAAGCATTCAGTTCTGCCTATTTGTCCAAGCTATGCAGTTAGTCGTCATTCATGCTGATGCAGATCAGAGTTAATCTGTCAGTCCTCGTCTGGTGGATTGCCAGCTGGGCTGGTGGCTGGTATGGATTGCTGGCTCGAAGGCTCCCAACATGGAGCAGCGTGTCTTCCCCCAGCACATGAATGAACAGCAAATCCCTCCTGTGGCTGTGGGTGGCTGCCAACTGATTCATGCAGTTGTTTTAGGTTAGAGAGATATATGCTTCTCCACATTTAGGGAGTGGCCAGTAGGGATTTGCAAAGGGGAAAATCATGCCTCTTGCAGCTGACAGACTTCTGCAGAGAGGTGACTGTCTTGGTGGGTGAGAAGAGTGAGGAGGATATTGTTTATGCCTTCGGGAAGGATTTCAGTACTGTGTCCCATAACATTTCCACTGGTGAGTTGATGGAGAGCCACAACCAGTGGGCAGTGAGGTGGAGAGCAAACCTGCTAAGTGGTCAGGCTTACAATATTGTGAGCAGAGATATGAAGTCAGCTGCAGGCCAGGCACCAGTCAGCAGTAGTGTGCTTGATAACAAAGCCAGCACTATTAAATATCTTCATGAATGACCTCCATGACCAGACAGGGTGCAGCCACAGCAAGTTTGCTGATGATACACAGATGGAAGGATTTGTTGATGCAGAGTGTGGTGGGTTGACCTTGACTGGATGCCAGAAATGAGCTGAGAGGAACCTCATGAAAATCCAACATGGGAAGTGTGAAGAACTGCACCCAGGGAGGTGAGATGTTTGAGATGATAAAAATTAATACCTGAGGACGCAAGAGAAAACCCACTGGCTTGAAGTACTATAAAATTCTAAGAAAAAAGGGTGAAAAAAATAGAAATCTTTCCCTCCACATGAGCTGGAGGCCTTTCTCCATCTGACTGACAAAGATCAATCGTCTTACTAAAGCAGTGAGCATATCAGTGCTTGGCCTCTTTACTTTTTGCTATCCAGTGAGTACAATAACCAAGAAATAATTTCTTTATGCACATCCATATCCTGCCTGCAGCATGTCTTAATCCACAGTAAAATTTAACTAAATTATGATCTTTTAAAAAAGGATCATTGGGGAGCAAATCCAAAAACAAATGTGATTGTGCCCTGATTTTTATGCTTGTGAGAGGGGAAAGGGAAAGAATTGCAGGAAAAATGTTATGAAAGCATCCAATCGCATTAGTGGCAAAGGACCTCTGCAATTCTCTTGTGCAATCCCTTGCTTGAAGCAAGAAAGAGGATTATTGATAGAGAGATCATTCGGAGTTATCAATCCCCAAAAATATTGCTGCATTAAGTTTTGAACCCTCATTGGATTCTCTGTAGAACACATAACATACACTGGCTACACTGCATTGCTTATACACACAGTGCGCACAGGTATATGTTGTCTATCAATTTTATTGCTGAAAAGGCCTCTCAGCTGAACAGTTATGGCTTCAAGGGATGGAGCAGCCATGGGGTCCTGAATCATTTAACTCTCAAATGAGACTGGGATCATTACTGCTGTCATCCAGGAGCTTATTTCAAGGTGGAAGTGTACAGACTGTACACAGTAAAAGGGCACTTGTTCTTCAGTTTTCACAGGGCATTCATTAACAATTCTTTCTGTGTCTGATACCTCAAAACATACTGGAACAGGACCAGATTTCTTTGGCTTGTACCTCATTATTTTGATTATCAGAACATGTAATTAAGGAGGAGTAGAACAGGGAGCCTTGGACATGTCAGTGCAAGCACTACCATCAGCTGTCCAGGCAGGAGCAGAATTTTTTTTTATTCCTTTTTCTGGAGAGTTTACACAGCCATGAATTTACCAGACTACCCCTGCCCACCTCAAACACTGGCATTTCCTCCCCTGAAAAAGACCACTCTCTCCTGCCAGGAGCAATTCTGGGCCAAGCATCAGATTCCATCATACCACTCTCTTTTCATACGCCATTCCTTGCAACAAAACCAGCAACCTCATAAGTTTTGAAAAGAGTAAGGACTCAGATTATTTCACTTATTGGCCTGGAAGAGAGATATAAAGTGAATGTTCATCTATGCCCCAGTCAGGAACATTCCATAAAACTGTGGATGACAAGAGAGCTGGGCAGTGGAGCTACCCTGTGCCCAAAATCAGCATCTCTCATCACGTCCTGCTCCAGCTCACCTGTCAGCCCAGCTCTGCTAGACAATGGAAAAATGGGATACTGCCCCAGGAAGAGCCTTGAGCCACGAGCGGGGGAGAGGAGAGTGATGGTCAAGGCTTGGCATTTACCTTGGTAAATACACCAAGGCTTTACACAGCATCAGAACCACCTGCATGGTGCCTCTGCTTGACTCTAATCACTGCCTCCAATTTTCAGCATTAATGAGTCCGTGGAGAGGCTTTGTTAGTAAAAGCCCTCAATGGGGCCAATTAATACTCCAAGACACTTCAGAATTTCCTTCTGACTTTGCCTTCTTGAACAGTTTGTTTAATCTCCTCTCAGTAACTGATTTAGAACCAAATACACCCTGGGGCTCATTAAAATTCTGGAATTTTCTTCAAGTCCTTGAGAATTGTACAGATAATTGGAAAGGTTTCAGGGGAGAAGTGAATGATGAAGACTTCAATGACTGTTTAAAAAGAAAGGATTTTTGCCTTTTAAGGATATTTTTATAATTTTTCACTTTACAGAAGAAGTGATAGCAGCATGCTCCAACTGATATTGATCTAGAGGGCGTCCTAAGGAGATCTGGCTGGGCAGGAAAAGCTGTCACCTTGAGCCCAGACACTATATCAACAAACTTCCTCATCACCTTCCTTTTATCTGCCCTGTGGGGCTTCCATTACTTTTCCTTACATCAGACTTCTCCACTGAAATCTGCAGCTTCAGTGGGATGTTGCAGCCCCTTTGCGCCAACTCCCACCTGCTTTCCTCAGAGAACTGACTGTACACAGGCATGGTAGGATTTCTCTTCATTGTAAACAAACAAAACTTACACAAAATACAACTTAATGAACAGTAAAACACTCCTTAACCATATGCTAAGTCCAAGCTGCATGTGGTGATGTCCACAAGGGACAGTGGAAAAAGAACTTTTTTTGGCAGAGATATAGGGAATGTTACATATAAACATTGTGCTGTGCTGTGCTATGTTGTGCTTCTCCCACATTCTTCAGTCATCTCCTGGATGATGCAACTAAGGGACAGGCCAGTGATTTTCAACATGTTCCTGGGCCAAAGTATGTCCGTATCCAAAGGCTTTTCAGAAGCACCTGGGCCTTTCTGGAGATCATCTTCACTTCCATCACTGGTCCTCTGGGCCTGCAGAGACACCACAGAGTACAAATCCTATATCTCTCTGGCCTGGAGGGCAGTAGGGTTTGCTCTCTTCGTGCACACCACTTTAGCCATACATTGCCATCTGCCATCTATGCCAGCGTGTCTCTGCTCTGGAACAACACCTTTCTTATGCCTGGTCTTTGGCACTGGCAGCAGGCTTTGCCAACCCTGACACTGAAAGTAGTCCTAATAGGGGAAAAGGGAGGTTTGGCTGCAGAGATGTTTCAGGTCTTGGAAGATACAGCCCTGAGGGGAAAGGTGGGTGGTGAGGAGACAACGGAGCTTGCTTAGAGAAAGCTGTGTGCTTGGAACGGGATCATAGTTTCTGGATTTTCCCTCCCACATTTCTGCTTTTACTTTCCTCTCATACTCTGATCATATCCCTGCTGCCTGGAGATTTTCCTCGTGGGGGATATTTCCCCTTCTTTATTTTTTTCCCTGTCAGTGCTCACAGACTGCATCCCAAACTTTGTGCACTCACCCATCTCTGCAGGGCACTGGCTGGACACACATTCATGTTTGCAGATGGAGAAGGGCAGGTCAAAACAACTTGAAGGGTCCATTAGCATCCAAAGAGATTTCCTCTGTCCTCCCACACCAGATTTTTTAGCCTCTCTACCTCCTTCATCTACCCTTGGAGCCTGCAGGCAGTGTCCTCAGCTCTTTTGCTCCTGGGCAGAGGTTCCAGTAGCTCCCTCAGACCCAGGAGCCTGTCTCATCTCAACAGCAGAGCACCAGCCTCTCTTGAGAGGTTTTCATAGCTCCAGGGCTGACTGCTCCTGGAATGCTGCAGGGTCCCCCCTGGGACCCTAGGTTGAAGCAGACTGACATATTTACTGAATGTTTCTCCCTGAACATTGGAGACACTGCATTTGTAAGAGTGATTTGTTCTCCAGAACACAGTAGTCTTTGGGAGAAGGACATTTTCCCCTATCTCAGTTCCTATCCCTGACCTATTGCCAGTCAGGACACCTCAGCACTGACAGGCAGGGGTCATATCCCCTTATGTAAGGCAGCTGATGGAAGGAGGATACCATTCCGAAGGAGAAGATCCTCTCCATGGTGTGGAACTGTCCCCTTCCAGCCACCACATGACCACAGTCATCTCCAGGGCCACAGCCCCTTAGAGGAGGTTCAGAGATAGGAGGGTGAGGAGTCCTGGGGAGGCAAGAGGAGTCCCTGCATTTCCAGTGCAGGCTGAGCAGCACAAAAAACCAAATGTGGTTTCCTGCCCCACCCAGGGCAGCAGTGACGTGTGTACCCAACTCCCCCATGCACAAAGTACCTGAGACTACAAAGTGCCCAGAGAAGGCTACAAGTCTGCCTGGAGCTGCAAGGAGCCTTCAGTGCTGGAAGGACAGGGCATTTCTCTGCTGAACCAAAGAGAGGAACGCATGAAGGGTTTTTTTTACTTTCCTAATTCTCGGTGCACCATGCAAATTCCTCTGGGGAAGACTGCAATGCTCCTCTGGATGCTGGTCATCACCTTTTCTGCACTCCCTACAGGTGAGAGCTCTCCCTTTCCCAAGAAGAGCACATAGACAAGGTGGTGGTGGTGGTGGTGGGGGTTGTTTCCCCCTGCCTGGGGGGACCTGTATAATTCCCAAAATACTTTGACCTTTCCTGCCTTCCCATAGGATGTGTGGAGGTTGGAGGATCAATAGAAGGATGGATGTCTGATATAGCCCTGCAGTACCCCACTGCCGGGCACAGAAGAGAGGTCCACCAGTCCCAGGGCTAGAAGGGATGGGAGCCAGGCTGGTCTCTGTGACCTAGGCAGATCTGAGCTCTGCCCTGCCGTGGTAACCTGGCCCATCTCTGCAGACCCCCAGAGAATGCACTGTCCTGCTGGAGGTGGGAACTGGGGAGAACCAGGCTGTAGCTGGAGGAGAAGGAGCAGCAGATGGTTCTGATGTTGTCATGTCTCCCCTTGGTAACAACTGCAGGAGGTAAGGCAGGTCCCAAGAGGGGTCTCAGGAACACAGGGCCATTTTGAGATATCCAGCCCATGGGCAGAGAAAGGTTGTGTCAGGGAATGGAGACATCTTTGGAGCTTTGACTTTCCTCTGTGAAAGGGAGAGGAGCAGGCTGTTAGCACCCCAGCATTCTCCTTTCCCCCTACCAAACACCCTGTCCCTGCTGAACGTGCTGTCCGTGGTGGTGGGGAGCAATCCTGAGAGTGTGAGACAACAGGTGAAAGTGATGGCTTTGAGAACGCTGAACCTATCCTCTTGTTGCTGTGACTGTGGCCATGTGCCTTGGCAGGTGTAAGCTCTCAGGTGTGCCTGGTGACTGGTGGAGAGGGGCTGACAGCACCCAGGGGCTCATTGCATCTCTCCTGTACCACGTGTCTCCTACATCAGCCACAGTTCTTCCACACTGCAGTGTGGGGCTGCTGTGGACACACAAGCCACCAGCCCTAGGAGCAGCTTCCAGAGCACACCTCTAGTTTTGTGCATCCTGCACCCTCAGGACTCCAAGGAGCTGCGCAGTCTCACTCTGAGCATTTTTCTTCATATTTTCTAGGGGAAGGACATTTCTTGGGAAGGTTTAAAAGCCCCAAGAGAAGGTCAAAAAGCTTCTTGTCCCTCTGGTGCTCATGGGCAATTGACAAACCAATTCTCTGTGTGTCCATGTCCTGCTCTCTGCACCCTCTCTGCATGGGGATATATATTCAAGCATAGCTGGTGAAAGGAGCAGGAGAACTGGGAAGGGCTGTGGACTCCATGCTCTCCTACTACCAAGCTTCTGGATTCATATTTAAAGATACAGCATCTTAACGAGCAATTACATAGGGTCTTGTGAGTCTCCTACCTCAGCAGTTCTTTGGTCTGTGGTGTCTGGACAAGCCACTGCCTCCAGGCATAAGTTCTGAAACTAAAGGCCAAAATTCTGGGTTTGTGCACCCTACAACCCCGGGATGGACTGCTGCACGCATGAGCTTTCTCACAGACACGCAAATCTCACACCTGCCCTATGTCTTTCCAGGTACCCTTTCCAGCATAAAGATGGTGGCATCTGGTCCTAAGGTGGGGAAGGTCTCCAGTTCATTCTCACTCACCTGCACTGTAACAGGAACACCTCTGGACAGCCCTCATTATGACTGGAATTGTGTCCGTCAGACCCCAGGAGGGCACCTGCAATTTGTAGGCTGGATCTACCCTTTCGGGAATAACACAGGCTATGCCCTAGCCTTCCAAGGCCGAGCTACCTTTTCTGCAGATAAGGTCAAAAGCAAGGTCTCTCTGCAGCTGCATTCCCTTACAGCCTCGGACACAGCCACCTACTTCTGTGCCAGGCAGCACACAGTGATGCCATTACAGGGGGAGGAAGCACAAAAAGGGGAGGTACTGCAGTGGTGGCAGGGCCCTTTCTCAAAATGACATTTGCCTGGACTTGATCTGGGAAATATCTGTGAGACTTGAGGTTGATAGACGTGGCCTCACCAGCGCTGAGTACAGGGGAAGGATCACTTCCCTGCTCCTGCTGGCCACACTGTTCCTGATCCAGGCCGGGATGCCATTGGCCTTCTTGGCCACCTGGGCACGCTGCTGGCTCATGTTCAGCCTCCTGTCAATCAGCACCGCCAGGTCCCTTTCTGCCTGGCTGCTCTCCAGTCACTCTGTGCCCAGCCTGTAGTGCTGCAGGGGGTTGTTGTGGCCAAAGTGAGGACCCGGCACTTGGCCTTGTTGAACCTCATCCTGTTGGAATCAAACCATCTCTCCAGCTTGTCCAGGTCCCTCTGAAGAGCCCTTCTGCCTTCCAGCAGATCAACACTCCCCCCAGCTTTGTGTCATCTGCAAATTTGCTAATGATACACACATTCCTTTCATCCAGATCATCAGTAAAGATATTAAAGAGAACTGGGCCCAAAACTTATCCCTGGGGGACACCACTAGT
Source organism: Lophotriccus pileatus (assembly GCA_035583135.1). Lineage (NCBI taxonomy): Eukaryota > Metazoa > Chordata > Aves > Passeriformes > Tyrannidae > Lophotriccus > Lophotriccus pileatus. The sequence goes on along the minus strand of JAWWES010024341.1, from coordinate 12,053 downwards.
GACCGGCTGTCAACCATTCGCCACTACTCTCTAAGGAATCACTAAGGAATTGTAATTCTCTGTTTCTGAGTCACCACCCCTTTCCACCACAACCCCTCACCCCCCACCCAGAATCCACACAGAAAAAGAAGCAATGATATCAATGAAAATTAACCTCTGAAAAATTGGTGTATCAGAGACTTGTTTTTCCTAGAGCATGGATTAGAGGTACAAATAATTTTAGGTACAGAGTAATCTTAACGCATAAGAAAATAATCTGACTGTGTCTGGTTCTTGACATTCTTAAGAAAATATTCTCCCTTAAATCTCTAGAATTTATTAAAAATATATCTAGAATCAAGTAATTTGAGTTAAAAGTTCTCTTACAATCCAAATTAATCCATATTCAGTGTCACCAACTTCGGGCAATATTTCAGTAGGAGTTGTATTATTACCTTAACCTACCATAAAGGTGATGCTGGCAATGCTATTATTAATAACAGTAATTGCTGTGTGGTTTGATTTTCCAGCAACAAAAGGGCAGAGGAAGAAAAAATGCAGCATTTAAAAGACATCAAAGAAGAGGTGTCACCTGACATCGAAATGAAAAGACGGTTTTTGTATGACTATTCACCACTGTGTGGTTTAGATGACACAGTGGTTAAAGGAGACGGAATCACCCAGCAAAAAACTGACTTCTGGAAAAGCCTGAAGGTGCAACTTACCCCACTTCCTCACAGCATCATCCACCCTGAGACAGCTGCATGCTGAAGAACATGTCTGATCTGACTGGGGTTCAAGCTATGGGGCAATCGCTATATGCCATACTCACACTCAAATACAGATGTTGGTTTCTAGATCATTTGATTTTGAACATACTCTTACCAGCTCCAGTTCAGCAGATTCATGTTTTCACTTGACGCAGTTTAGAAGTTTCTAAGTTACACTTAGGATTGTGGTTTAAGCACTGTCTGGGCTAGATGAAGAGGTACCCATGCACTTTCCCTTCTGCAAATACCACATGAATCATGTTTCAATTAAAGGTAATTTGCTTGTACCATGTGGCTCTGTTTACATCCTTGCATTGCAAACTTGTCTTTTATAGCATCTTCAATAACAGTCAGCCAAGATTTCACCACCACAATTTCCCTTCTATCACTGAAGTGGCAGCTGCTTTGCTGTCCAACCTATGTATGAGGCTGGATTTATCTTTGCTTGCATTTAATGTTCCACCCAAGTCCTTAGTTTCATGTGGCACTAAGCATGCAGAACTTACCCATCGTGCAGGATTTGATCAATCCTCTTTGCACCATCCAGAGCAAAATCCTTGTTAATAACTCCTCCCATGGAACAATGTACCTCTTGCCTAATAAAGAGTGGTAATTTCTTTTTCACTTTTAAAAATACCAAAAGCAGGATAAAGACTTCCTGAGTCAACAAATGATCCTCACACTGGCCCATCCAGAAAGATGACAACTCAAAAACTCTAGATAGAGTGTGTTCCTTTTCTTCCTGGGCAACAAAAGCAGAGCATAGAAAATACTAATATAACACAAAAAATCCCCCACGTCTGTACCTCTGAAGAGTTTTGATAATTGCTGTAGAAGAATACTCAGACTTTTCTCATGAGACTAAAATCTGAGCCTTACCAGAACAACATTAGAATACTTCATTATAATCTTACAGGTGCCAAGCAGATTCAAATCTCTTTTCTTTCCACCTTCGGGTCCCTATTTTAAAGTCCATGTGATTTCTTACATGGTATATAGGGCATATGACTCCAAGTCTCACATGAAACACTGCACAGGAAAAGGGAAGGAAGCAGCACTTTTTGTAACTCAGTATATCACTGTGTTAAGAACTTGGGGTAGCTCACAGTGGCACAAATGCCATAAGGTCTCATTCAAAAACCTGAGATTGTCAAAGGAGCAATGCATTTTGAAGAAAGAATGGGAAAAGGAAATATACTGAAGAAGAACTGCAGAATTCCTAGGAGTACATATTCTGGAAGTATATTGCTATTGAGGTAATAGAAGAGAAAAGGGTTTTAAAAGCTTTGGCCTGGATCAAGTTTTTTAAAATCACTTTACAATGAAATTACTGTTTTCTGCCCTCAGGATTTTGCTGATTTTCAAGCACTTTCATATATGGATCCTTTGGACAAACTCTGGCATTTTACTGTCTGGTTTTATACAGTTCTAGAGCGTGGTGAGGAAGGTGAGTTTATTTGATTATGTGCAAACAGCGTGGCAACAGACAAGCTCGTATTTGGAACGGGAACCACTTTTTCAGTTGAGCCAAGTAAGTTCCACTTTTCTTACTAATAACATATTTCTGAAGTCTTCTCTCCCTCTGTGTTATGGTTAAGCCTTTCAGCATCATCCACTGAAGCATTTTTAGGTAATTAGAAAAGAACACCGAAACCTTTTAATACGTATCATACATATCAAGCATATTAAGCTACTCTTGAAATAAATAGTCTTCGTAATATCTAATTCTTTTTTAAATGAAAAATTAATATGATAATTTCTGTTGTATTCTTAAAACTTCCCTCCCTCATTTCAAGGTCCCTCAGTTAAACATATATATATGTGTGTGTGTGTCTGTGTGTGTGAGGACAAGCTTAGGAGTCCAAGAGATTAGAAGCTCTAATGAAAATCCTACCCTTATTCTCCCTTTCCATCTTACATCTCCTCTGTGGTAAAAAGAAAGAAGAAATAAACATAGAAAGACACTCAGCTGTCAGGGGACAGATGGGGCTGGACTGTATCAGAGCTATAGATGACTTAGCTCTCAGAAAAGCATGCAGAAAAATGAAGCCATCACAAAACAAAGCTTCTTTTTTTTTTTTTCAGAGAGTCAAAAAGAATCTGCCCCAGAAGTCATTGTGCTCAAATCAAAGAAGCCTAAACAACATGACAACAAACTGAACATGGCTTGTTTGGCAAGGTCTTTCTACCCTGAGAACATCAGCCTTGATGTGCCCGAGAGTGCTGTTTTGTATGACCTGAAGGCACCTCTGGTCACGTCTGGGGGGATGTACAGCACCATGAAGGTCGTTGGAGTGGAGCCAGATGCAGAGGTGACCTGCAAGGCTACACACAAAGGGAACAGGAGTAAAGCCAGCACAGTTCTGCCAGGTACAGTGCTGTTCTCCAAATGCCACCTGACTCTGGAAGATGCATCTTCCATGATTTTTTTAGCAAGGAAAAGTGCAGTCAGAAAGATATTTAAAAGCACATAGCTTTTGTGACTTTAATTCAACTGTTAAAGCACCACAGACAACTAAACCAACCTAAACTTTTCCCATCCCAAAAAAGAATAAACATAACCCTTTAATATCTGTTAGTCTAACTTTATCTAAAACCAAATAGTAGAAGGGATGTGGGTACACGTGCCTGCTAAAAGAAAGCTTGAAATAACTTCCTTGAAAACACAAAATAAAAAAGGACATATGATTGGTTACCTTTTGATCACTTTTTAAATTGTTGTTTTCCTTCCAAAGGGAGAGAAAAGTAAAACTGAACAATCCTGAGGGGGGTTTTCTGCAATCACATATAGAAAGCTGATTTTTCTCTTTAAGTTAATAATTAATTAATGACCTGCCATCTGATTCTCCAATACTACTTAACCATGGCTGGGAAAAGAGCTGTAGGTATGTTTTGTGTAATTCTTGTTTTGTATAGTTTGGATACAATTTATAGCGTCTCTCTATCATTTGACAGAAGAGAAAACTGAAGAATTTGGAACAGTTACTGATTGCAGCATTACAGATGCTTCTAAAAGAGGTGAGTTACCTGAAGGAAGATCAGAGTACCGTTACTTTATTGGGGATTCAGTTACAGTGCAGGAACGTGCACTGCCTTTGGTACAGAAATGTCTGAACTGGAGATAGTTGTTAAGCAATGAGCTGCACTTTTTGCAGATTCAATATCAAAACATGAACAATTGCTTCCTCTGGTGCAATAATGTCAGAATTGGAAATACTTATTGAGAAATAACCTGTTTCTTCAGGTTAACAGGCTAAATAGCTGACAAATTTCCAAGGGATAAAACAGCAATGGGAAGTCCTTTCTCCTCTCTTCCCTGCACTTGCTACATTCCTCTTTCATATTTTCCTTAGTTCCTGTATCCCTCATCGAGCTATGATGTATGGATTTTCCTTCTTTTTTGGGGGTGAGTGGGGCAGGGTGGGGATAATATCAAGATGACACTTTTTTCCTTTTTCTTCTTTTTAAAGCAAATACCAAAATGGAGAAAACGAACACGCTCTTTATGGCTGTTTTGAGTTTGAGAGTCCTGCTGGCAAAAAGCATCATCTTCAATGCACTCATGAGTATCAAACTGTTCCTCTTCTGAGGTAGGAAACACATCATTCAGTCCCTGGGAACATGGGAGGCAAGATCAAAGAGTGGCCATTTGCATCCTTCTGTAACTCCACAGGGAGTGACATCACTTCAGCTGTTCCCGTTTCCACTGAATGAGTTAATTTATCCTCCAAATTGCACCTTATCCCCAAATCAGGCTAATCCAGAGCATCTCAGGTTCTATTAGAAATCTGCTGATTGTTTCAAGTGGCAAAGCACAAAGTCTGGATAAATGTCCAAATCAGAAAGAATATAAAGGGAGAATCCCAAAAGCCAACAAACGCAAAAAGAGGGGCAGGAAAAGAAGGAAGGAAAATTGTAAAGATCAGGTAGCCAAATGACCAAAAAGTATTTAGCCACTTTGTTGCAGGTTAACAGGAACTCAGCACCACTGCACTAAATGTGAATAAGAATTTAAAACAAACATTGTTTGCTCTTTCAGGTACTGGGTGAGACAGGAATGGGCTGAATAAGAGCAGGAAAGAACACACAACAGGATAACGCTGTGTGTCAGCTTTGCTACCCATAAACATCTAAAGAATCAACAAACTCCCCCATTTCATAGATCTGTGAGCCTCTTCACTTCATCAAGATGCTCTTCAGTGAACACCATCTAGAATCCTTCTTAGACAGCTAATGCTGCTGAACTCTTGTCTAGCTTAGAATCATTAATAGAACAATTTCTGGTGTTTCTTATTTCCCTGATCCCTCTGTTGAGTAGGAACAATTAGCTCTCCTACTCCTGGATCCATTGCACTGATGCATCCAAATTGCTTAGATAGTTTTGAAGACTTTAACTGTATACTTAGTGTGCTTTAAAAATACCACCTCTGGTCATATGACTTTGTTGTCTACAGAAGTAATGATCTGCTCAGGGATCCCAGACACAGGGGGAGAACCGCATGATTTCAACTTTTAGAGGATTTTATCAGTGGCAATTTTCCAGGGCAGGTCCATATATCATTTGGACCTAAAGGAATTCACTTCAGACAGGTGTAGAGTTTTCATTTCCATTACCATTTTCATTTCCATTTCTTCTTTTGAGCATTTTTCTCATTTTTTTAAGCATACATTGCCTGCATTTTAGGTTTCCTTAATATGCACCAAAATAAAATTTTATTATGCTTGATTTGGACTGTGCCACTTCTTCTGAAAGTTGGATGAAAAACTTTGAAATTCCACTGTCCTATCCAGTGACCACTGAGAACTAGAAAATTACTTATTACAGTCTAGATTTCCTTTTTTATTAAATTAGTCTTCCTCGCACTTTCCACAGGGAAAGAGAAAGACTCCTTGGCGCATTTAAAAGATTTCAGGACACCTATGAATTCTGGCCCTGTTGGGTTTAAATGAATTTTAATTATTCATGGCCCTTTCAAATTAATCAGGCTCAGTAAGAGAGACAGGTCTAAAGAGAAAGGGTGAGAGAACAGGCTGCTGATTTTCCACGCACCAATACTAGGAAGAGGCCAACAGGAAACACTGGGGTGTTCTGATAAATCACCCAACCGTTGGCTGGCAGTCACAAAAACCCAACACTGACTTCTGTCTCACGAGCTGCAAGCTGTGAGGATGCTGTGGTTAAAACACACTGACTCTATCAGGCTACTCAAGACAAATCCCCCCTTGCTTTTAAACACATATTAACCACTTCCCAGGGGGCAGGGCCCACGGCATTTCTCAGGTGCTGACTGAGCCACTGTTGACTCCAAGAAGGCCCCCAGAAGGGTGCATGGTGAAATCTGTTTAGCTAACTTTGACAGATTTAGTTCAAACACTCCCTCCAGAAGTTGTGACATTTCCATGGTGAAACCACTGCCTCCTGCAGCTCTGTGGTTGGGTCTCAGGAGCACACACTTAGTGTGGAAAACCATGGTAGTCTGGTTATTGTTTCCTAGGCATCCCAAGAGCCAGATGGACATGTGGAGCAAGCTGACAGCAAATCTCCCCTGAGACAGCCCCCTTCCTGTCCCAGTTAAACAGGCCATACCCCAGCTCTGTGGTCTGAGAGACTCAGACACAAACCCAGGCTGTTCTCACAGCACCCTTCTTCTACTCTGCTGCTCCCTTTGCACTCTGGCTCCTGAGCCTGAGTTGACTTCCCTGCAGGTAGTGCCCAACACCTATATTTCCCTCTCTGGGACAAAGGGGACGGAAAACGTGCAGGTTCAGTGGAAGGTTTGTAGGGAGAGAGGCATCCGTGGGAGCAGGAGAGTTCCCGCTGCAGCTCCAGTCTCCCTGCAGACATGGACAGGTGATGCCAGACAAGGCCAAAGCTTGGTGTTCCCTGTGCTCCAAAGGCAGGGGATGGGAAGGTGGGAAATGCTGTTGGAGCAGGCCCTGCTCACCAGGACCATGATTTTCCCTCTTCCCAGCTCTTCTGCCCCTTCACTTGGATTTTCCCTGGGGCTGTGGTGTGCCAGTACAGGCAGCCAGTACCTCCCTTAGTCCCTGAATGCCCAGGACTGGACACAGAGAAAATAACAGGAATATGGAAATCCCTGCACTGGGAGCTTGTGGTGCTCTGGATTAAATCTTGGATTTATAATGTTAAAATTGTGAGTGAGATGAGAGGTGGGGTCTGAGGAGTGACAGCAGGGAGGGGTGGGAATGAGTGGGGCTGTGGATATAAAAGGAGTGGGCAGGGCAGTGCCACGATCAGTTTTTGGGGTCACAGGGAAAAATCCAGTGCTATGTTTGCTGGTATTGGAACTGAGCCCAAGCCCCAGATTTGAGGCTCACAAGCAGACACCTAGTGCTGTGTTTTGGGGGCTCAGAACAGGGCTCACTTGGAGAATTTTTAGAGCATTGGATAGGTGCAATGACGCAGCAGAGGAGGAGCTGAGTGGGGAATCAAGGGGATCAGGTGGGATCTCCCCAAAAAGGGAGGTTACAGCCAAAAAAATGCCAGAAACTTCATAGGGAGTATGTGTGAAACCTTTAAAGTTCCTCATTTTTATATATATAAACAAATAATATTAATGGATATAAAAATTATTTTAAAATAAAACCTCATGCCTGCTATATTATACGCAGGATTTTGGGATATAAGAAATTCCGAATATGGACTATAGGTTTTGAGGATACAAATGTAACTTTTTGAATATATAAATTAACCAACAAAGGGCTGGAAAATGTACGGAAAGACGATCATTATGAAGGCAATAGGAAGAGCTCTGGGTGTTGGGAGGTTTTTTTCTGTCCCCTCTCAGTGTCACACGCCAGGCTCGGGACCTCGGCTGGGACTGGACTCGCCGCTGTGGCGAAGACGAGGTACGGCAAGTGTTTGGTGACTCGCGGGTGACGCCTCCTGACCGAAAGCGGTAATATCGAGATTCTCTGAGAAGACAGAGGCAGCGTTTTTGACAGAAAATCTGGGATTACTTAGGGGGAACAGAGGTGACACTTTGAAAACCTGACATGATTTAGAGGGGACACAACCACTGTTTCATGCAGGGAAGTGTGAAGGGATGTAGAGGGGAGAGAGGTGGTATTTTGGTGTCTCATGTGCAGAAGATGGGCACTCCGTGGGCAGCAAGACCTTTCTGTTCTGTTCCTTTGTCTGGGAGGAATTTTCGGCCTTATTCAGTTTTGGGAGGCAGACGCACAATTTCAGCACAATAGGAGTTGTACAATCCTCCTCAGCATCAAGTCCTAAAGCCTGGCAACTCAAACTTCTTCAAATTACTTACCTTGTTGCCAAGTTCTGCAATTGGTGGTATAAATATGCTGCTTAGTTTCAGACAACTTAATTTCATAAGAAATGGTGGCAACCAGGAAGCATCCACTACAAATAAGCTCTGGCAGTGTTTATTTGACATTGAGGTCAAATAAGGATGCAATCTGACCCACACATTTTGACATTGAAACTTTTTCATAATAACGATGAAGGAGGATGCAGCACAGACTGCCAAGACCATGGGAGCACTAACTAGCTATCAATATTTTCCACGTTGACAATGTCTCTGTCTTTCTAAGGCACCTGGTAATTCTCATTCTCTTTTATTTGAATAATCTTTTGAAGGATCAACACTTTGGTGACTTTACATGTAAGTCCTTTGCAAGCATATATTTATTTAAATGGTATTGTTAAAGTGTTGCTTTTTGGTGTTTTTAATAACAAATAAGCTCCACTGATGCTACATTGGGTATTTGGGAACATAGAGCAAACTTGATGTGTTTGTCTGGCAGACACGATGGTGTTCGGTCACGGGTTGGTCTCGGAGGTCTTTCCCAACCTGATCCCTTCTGCGGATATCGACACGTCCCAATTGCTCACCGGCCTGGGAGCCGGGCGGGCGGGTACGTTATTAATGACCACCACGGCAGCGAGGGGTACAAGGGATTCACTCAACGAGGAGGAGCGATGAGAACATTCCCGCGCCCCCCAGGCCGCGGGGCCGGGCCCGGACGGTGTCGGGGCGGATCGGGCGGGGCCGGGCCCGGACGGTGTCGGGGCGGATCGGGCGGGGCCGGGCCCGGGGGCGGGGCCAACATGGCGGCGGCCGCGGCCGAGGCGGCGGCGCTGAGGGTGTCGCGGCAGGAGAGGGAGCTGCGCTGGCTGGCGGCCGAGGTGGGGCGGCTGAAGGAGCCGCAGGAGCCGCGATGCGCCGGCAGCGCCAGCCCCGAGCTGCAGCGGCTGCGGGCCGAGAACGAGAAGCTGCGCTACCGCCTGCTGCACCTGCGCCGCAGCCTGGCGGCCGAGCTGGGCCGGGCGGCGCCGGCAGAGCCCCCGGGCGGCGCGGAGGTACAGCCCGGGGGCGAGCGGGGGGCTCCGGGCCCCAGCGGGGAGGGGAGGGACGGGACGGGACGAGGCCGCTCACGGACCCGTCACCAGCCCGCGGGGGTCGCGGTGCTCACGGGGGTGCGAGGCTGCCGCGGTGTCCGCCCGCAGCACTGAACAGCGGTCCTGCCTTCGCCCGGGTGTCACAGAGTCAGAGATGGCTTGGGTTGAGATCATCTCCTTCCAGCCCCATGCCCTGGGCAGCGACACCTTCCACTAGACCAGGTTGCTCAGAACTCCATCCGAGCTGGCCTTGAACACTTCCATGGATGTGGCACTCACAGCTTCTCTGGGCAGCCTGTACCAGGTGTGGCACCGCTGGAAGTTGCCACTGCTCAGTGCTTCCACGGGCTGTCTGGGGAGGTTTTGCAAGTGGTAGCTGTAGTAGTGCCATTGGGGAAATTGTGTGGAGAAAACTTTACTTGGCGAGCAGTTTTGCTGTGTCTGCAGAACATCAAAAAGATGAAGTTTAGGTGGGTCATGAGAAGTCTTTGTGCTAAAGGACATACCTTATTTCCCTGGAATTGCCTTTTTAGTCCAATATTGTACTGGACTGGTTTGTTTTAATGATTGCTGGGAAAAGTCTTAAAGGCATAGCAGGTGTATACTTTGTATTATCACTGTTTTCAGAAAGTCTGCAGTGCAAGTCCAACTGATGCAGTGAATCAAAATAAAGAGGAAAAGAAAAAAGAAAATAAAGCTGTGAACCAACATCAGAATGATGTAAGTGGTTATTTTATACTACATAATAATAGAGGAAGGAGTGTTGTTTGACCATGTTCAGAAAGAGTCCTCAGATCTGAAATACTCTGTTGTATTTTGAAATCCCAGCTTTTGGGAAAAAGGCTTTCTATAGCAGAGAGAAAAACAAACAAACATTATTTAGGAGCTTCGTCTTCTGTTAGTAGGGTTACTTACACATTCTTAGTTCTCTACTTTTTATGTAAGAAAAGGATTGGGATTATGGGGAAATAAAAGTCATAATTCTGTAGTGCTTAAAGGGAGCGAAGGTTCATGAGCAGTTAAACAGCATGGTGACTGAAAGGATGTTGGCAGCACTGGCTGTAGTGCAGCTTAATAACTTACCTTATGTTAAACTAGAGTAAACTTCACATGGCCTGTCTTCTTTGAATCTGATGCTTCGAATGGACTGGCAGAAGTGAGGGCTTGTTGGAGTGATTCAGATTTCTCTAGGACATCTCCCAAATGCAAATTCTGGGGCAGAAATACAGGCTGCTTTCTGAGGTCAAACTCACAAAGCCACTTAGGCCTAGATTGATGAAAGTGCATGGAAAATTGGAAGGCCACTGTAAAACAGTCAGAAACTTGGATGAGACTATCCTATATATAATTATTTACAAATCCCTTACTGTATTTTAGTATAAATTCTAGTACAGTGAAATCTGGTCCAAGTTGGGACTTCTGGGGATGCACCAACACTGTGAATCCTTTAATTCTGTTTCTCTCACAAGTGTGTGTGTGTATAACCTAATTTATTTGTTACAGCTGCAGTGTGTGCCAAGCTTCATAGAAGACAGACTGAAGCTTTATGAAGCACTGAAAAAAGAACATGATGCTTTGCTAGCTTACAGAGCAGCCAACCAGAGCAAATCAATCAAAATTACTCTGAGAGATGGAACGACGGCTGAAGGGGAATCTTGGAAAACCACGCCGTATCAATTAGCTGTAGGAATTAGGTAATCTGCAAATTCGAGGAGTTGTACTTTTGGAGTGATAAAACTGTTACTGTCATTTGTCTCATGCCTTGTGAAAAATATATGTCATGGTCAGTGAATGGTGACTCTCTTAAACTTGTTTATTTGGAAAGCGCTGAAACTTCAGCTTAATGCAGAATAAACAGGTGGTTGAAGTTACTCTTCTGAGTGATGCTTGAGGTTTTGTGCTAGGATCATAATGCCTGCTTACAGTTAAAAAGTCAGTGCGAGTGCTAGGAATTAATAGAGACATCTGAATTCTGTGAGTTACCAGGTACAGTAGAACCTGTTGTAAGAAGCAGTCTTTGCTCCAGATCCCCAGCACTGAAAAATGTGGAATGAAACTTCTCAAGACCTTAAGGTTCTTTACCTTAGAAGAGGAAAAGTGTTTAAGACCACCGGAGAAACAAAAATTTAAGCTCTTCAGGTGCTACAAGATGTGGGTGTGATCTCACGGGGTTTAGAAACCTAAGGTCTTTTACAAATTGAACCTAAATCTTCAGGTCTCTTGTAATCTTTTCTGGTTTTTTAGTCAAGCGTTGGCTTCGAATGCAGTCATAGCCAAAGTGAATGGTGAGCTGTGGGACCTGGATCGTCCACTGGAGGGAGATTGTACTCTAGAGCTGCTGACCTTTGATGATGAAGAAGCAAAAGCTGTGAGTAAACACTCTCTGGTTTCTGCTTGATTAGAAGAACTAATGACATAAAATTGATTGCAGTATTAGGCATTTAAAATCTTGAAATAAAAAAAAAAGACACAAAACTGTTGAAGTAATGTATTTCCCATGATTCAGCAAAGAAGATGAGATACTAAGTGCCTATAATCTGAGAGGAATAAAATCTTAGTGTTCTTTTCATCCTTCTCTTTTACATAAACAGGTTATTTCTCAAATGAGATCATACAGAACATCTTGATTTGTATGCTAACTTGAAATAGTTTAATGTCTTCTAAGATGTGTTTTGTGATTTGACTCAGTGCGTCTGAAGATCATACTGTGAAAGCAACGTAAAGCTGTCTTGCCGTTTTCTAAAAATTGTCCAATATTAGAGTCATAAATAAAATCTTCATGTCCTTGCACTGGCACTGTTTAATAAAACCTTCAGTAGTCATATCTGAGTCAATTAAACTATGAATAGGGAGCCCCCGGTGGTCTAGTGGTTAAGGACGCGGCGCTGTCACCGCCGAGGCCCAGGTTCGATTCCTGGTCA